>VWZK01017952.1:412-15436 GCA_013396935.1 Baryphthengus martii
GCCTCGTGCCCCTCCCCATCCCTGCCTCCCCCTGCCTCCTCCTGCCCGCCCCCGGCCACGCCCCTATCGCCCGGTGGGCGGTGCCGGAGGGGGTGCCCGTGGGAATAACCCGTGTCCCCGTTCCCACGGCGCCTCTGATTGGCTGCGGCGTCGCGGGAGGCGGGTGAACGAAGGGAGGGGGAGAGGGGGTGTCGGCNGACAAAGGCACCCGGTGAGTGGGTCCGGGGGTGGGGGGAACACCCCGGGGATGGCGAGGGGAGGAGGGGGATCCCGGAACGCCTCCGCTGCCCGTGTCAGCGCTGCCTGCCCCTGACTCGCTCTGGCTGCCTGCACCCGGCTTCCCCCGGGTCCCTTAGGGCCACCCTTCCCCCGCGCTCCCGGGGTTCTCTCGCTGCTGGGGTGCATCCCAGCCAAAGGCCCGATAGATTTGAGGAAGGGTCCAGGGGGGAACGTAGGGACGCGGAGGGGTGGGGAGCGGGTCCCACCCCTCTGCTTGCAGCCCTGCCTATAGCCCAGCCCTGCCATGGGAGTGCTCCCCGGCGTTATTGCTCTCATTTGGAGCCTCGATGGTTGGTGGTTTTTTTTCTGTGGTGGTCCCCCAGTTCTTCCCACTCGTCGTCCAGGTGGGAGCCTGGAGCAACCCCTCGGAACCAGGCCCTGGGCCCCTTCCGGCATTTGTGGGGGGACACCTCTAGGAGCCAAACTCTCCCCCCTGGCATTTGCAGGCTGTGACCAGCAGGAGCCAGGCTCTGGGTCCTCCCACTGGCATTTGGGTTGTGTGACCCCAGAGAGCCAGGATCTGGCGTGTTCCCGTGGCATTTGAGGTGTGTGACCCCCAGGAGACAGGTTCTGGTCATTCCCAACCCTGGCATCTGGGGGCCGTGGTCCTGAGGATCCAGGTCCTGATGTGTCCCCAGCATCTTGGGGGGTGTGACTCCTAGGAGCCAGACCCTGTTGTCCCCAACCTGTTATAAGAGCCAGAAGATGATTCCCCGCACTCTAGCATTTGGAGGGTGTGACCCTCAGAAACTAGGACCTGGTGTGTCCCTGCTGTTATATAGAGTGGTTTGACTCCCCAGGAGCCAGGCCCTGGTCCCCCACCTTGGCATTTGGGGGATGTTAGGGAGCATGTGCCAGACCTGGAAGCGTGGGGACCGTGACGGCATCTGACACCTTGGTCCCATGGGAGCCACTGCCATGTCTGCCAGCCTTTGGGGACTCCCTTGCCACCCATCACCTCCACCCTTTTCTGACGTCATCATTAATTATGTAGGACTAGGTAATTTGGGGTGCTCCTGCTTGCCCCCAAACACCATCAGGCAGGTGGTGGTAGGGGTGACATTGGCATCCCTTTGATCCCCTGTTATGTCACCTGGACAGCAGGACCAGGGGGTTTCAGTGCAGCCAATGCTGCCCCATGGCAGGAGGAGAGGACAAGGGGAGTCTGACCCTGCTTTGGTAGAACCTTCCAGAAATGCTGCAGCGTTTTTTGGGTGGCAGGGATGAGATCTGGGGCTCCCTCTGACCCTCCAGTTTGGGGGGAGGGGGAGAATCACTGCTGGATGGGCTGTCTGGGTGCTGCTGGCCCATCTGAGGCCTTCAACATCCGCATAACCCCCAGCTCAGCATCCCTAAATCTCTAGAACCGGCATGTTGTGCCCCTGGAGCAGATGAGCAGTCCCCCGAGAATCAAGGGAGCTAGAGGGGAGCCCCACTTCTGCAGAGGCTGGGGCTGGAGCACCCATTGGATTCCCACTACTGGGTACAATCCCTGGGATAGCAGCTGGTTTGACCCCGGGAAATTTTCGGGTGCCTGGGGGAGCGGCCGCGGGCAGGCGTACGGGCAGGAGAGGCGTGAGTTTCATCTTCTCCCTGCCCACGCAGCACGTACGGTTGGAGCCGGGAGGGAGGAATTAGGCTGTCAAATCTCCCCCCGCTCCATCTTCCTTTCGACTTTGACCCCAAATCCGCTTGGATTCATCCTGAAGCTGCCAGAGAGGGATGTCGAGGGTGTAGGAGCTGATTTCCCATCAGATACCCCAAAAGCATTGTTTTTAGTGATTTCCTCCAGCGTGGGGCCACCTGCGCTTCTCTTGGGGGTCACCACTCCACCTCTGCCACCGCCTGGCCTTGGTGCCGTGAGGTTTGGGGTCACCCTGCTCCCAGCATGGCTCTGGATGCTCCATGCAGAGTGAAGGGCATGTTCAGGGTGCAGGAGCCGTCCCTTTGGATTTGGCAGGGTGCTGAGGGGGGACTCCGGCTCCGTGCGTCATTCCTAACCTCCTGCTGAGCCCTCTTCAAAGCCCCCGTGGTGGGAAGAGCCGGAGGAAGTGGCTCAGTGGAGGAAACAGGCGAGTTTGTGGCTACTGGCACTGCTGGGGCCGGGGCCAGCCCCGGCCGCCACCGAACACATCTTCTAAATTATTTGCAGCTTCTCCGAAAAAAAACCAACCAAAACATACATCACCCCCAAAGCTCTTCCCAGCTGGCATCCAGCCGGGGTGGCTGCAGCTCCATGGGTACCTGTTGGCCTCCGTGGCCCAGTTGGATGCCCAGCTGGTGGCCTGTGGCAATCCTCTGCACCCTTCCCTTAGCCCCACGGTCCCATCCTGCCCCTCTACAGTATCAAAGCGATGCCCTGGGGGTGCTATGCGGTCCTGGCATCCCCCCAGGATGAAGCCGTAAGGTCCAGGAGCGGGCCAGGGATCTCCGCTGGGAAGAGAAGGAGCCCCTGGATGGTGGCCCGGGAGGGGAGACTCCTGCTTCCTGGCTGTTGTTTGGAGAACAAACTCTGGTAATAACAGCAGGATCCAGACACATCCCGGATCCCACAGCCAAGGCGTTTCCTTGCCAAGAAAAGCCGGCAAAGCTCCCAACCCAGCCTGGGGGATGCCGCCTCTGCCACCGCCGCTGAGCCTGGCAGGGGATGCGGGATGCAGCCTTAGGATGCTCTTGCTCTGGGATCGGCCGACGCGGTGTTCCGGGCTCATCTCGACAAGACTGGCAAAGAGCCACCGGCCGCCACCACCGCCGTGGGGTTCCGACGGAGCGTGGGATGTGGTTGCCGGCGGCTCCGTTATCCCCGGAGGTCCCTTCTAACGTGGCTCAGGCTAATTAGAGCTGCCCGCTGGCCCCATTAGCGTGAGAGGCGGTGAAAAAAGCCACCCCTCCGCCCCCAGCTCCTCCACCCCAAGTTCAAAGGCAATCGATGGCGTTGCTGTCGGGCCGCGCTCCGTTGCCCGAGGGAATCAAATCCCCGTAAATCATTCCACAGGAGAGCAAACAGACCCCTCTCAATTATTGGCCACCAAATGAAGTGATCGTTAGGCCTGGCTGTGTGCGTAACGAGCTTGTTAAGGTACTGCGTCGATGGCAGGGTGGGCAGGAGGGCAAGGATCTGGCTGTGCCAAAGGGCTCGAGGGCCACTGGGGCTACCAGCCTGTGGTGTGGGGCCCCCCCCGGGGGTTGGAAGTCACCGATGGGCAGTGGTGGCGGTGGCTTCCTGCTTCATATCTCCAGCGTTTCAACACCAGGAAAGGCTGGTGGGGGAGGGAAGGCTCTGAGCTTCCTCCTTCCCTCTGTCCCTCTAGATCTGGGCGGAGGTCTCCCCCTGGCACTGAGCAGCTGCTGAAGTGCGAGAAGCCACCGTGTCCCCCTGTGTCCCCTTTCCCTGCTCCCATTGGTGCTTTCGAGCAGAGCTTTGGCTATCAGGATGTGCATTGGGGGAGGTCTTTCTGTGGGGCAATGCCAGCTCCTGCACACGTAGGGCCAAGCAGGATCGGTGAACCCATAGCTTGAGGTCACTCTAGGCTCCTGCATCCATAGCAGGAGGCCACCTGGGGCTCCTGCACCCACGGCATGAGGCTCTGTGGGCCTCCTGCACCCATAACGTGGTGCTGTGTGAGACTGCTGCACCCACAGCATTGACCCATGAAGGTCTCAGACTCTGTGAAGGTCCTGCACCTGTAGCATAGGCACATGAAGATCTCTGGCTCTGTGGGGCTTCTGCACCCATAATGTGTGGCTGTGCAGGACTCCTGCACCCATAGCATGGGTCCACCCCAGGCTCCTGCACCCACATTTTGTGGCTGTGTGGAGCTCCTGCCCTGGCATGGGGCCACCATGAAGTGGGTGCCGGTGAGGAGCAGTGAGTAATTGTTTCCTGCTCCAGCACCCGCCATCGATCTTGCCTTGGCCCGGGTTCATTAGCGGCTTCGTTTGTGTAATGAGGGCTGGGCAGAAGGCATCATTGCTTTCCCCGCCTTCCAACATCCCTGGGGTGGGGGGATCCTGGCAGAACCTCCTTTGGCCGTGTTTCCTGGTGCTTCCTGGCATGGCTCGGGGTCAGGATCCTGCACGCCGAAACCTCCTAGTGTGAGTCCTCGCCGGGGGTCTCCCCTGGGTACTGGTCTCCAGTGTGGGGGGGATATGGGGCGACAGGACGGCAGTGACAGGCTAGCAGAGGATGGTCCTCACTCTGCTTTTATGTAACTCTTCATTAATTATCTAGCAAAATCCCCGTTTGTTGCTTTCAAGAGTATGGCGTCGCTCACTCCATCCCCAGCTCTTGCGACTGGGTGCTCTGATTAACTAATTAATTAATTAATTCGTTGTGGGGCTGGGGAAATGCTGAGTAACGGTGCTGCCGCCCTTCCCTGATGAGCCCAGGCCCTTTATTTCCTTCCCCTACTCCTTCTCCCCGCCCCCCCATATTTAATTGCAGCAGCATTCCCGTAACTCCAGCTTTCCTCATGCCGAGCATCCCGCCTGCAAAAAATAACTCTCTCGTCTCGGCTGGGAAAACTCAGCCCTGAGGAGGGACCACCCAGGAAGGGCTGGTGGGATGTTCCCAATGGCTTTGGGATAATCTTTGGGTTGTCCCAAGTGTTTCTGTGCCTGACAGAGGATTTATCACCGGCTTCTGTTATCTCCTGGGGCTCCCTGAGGGAGTAAGTGCGGCGGCGTGATGGGAGCAGGGGGATGGATGGTTCTGGTAGTCCAGGGCTGTGCAGGGCCAGTAAGGCTGGTGCTGGGGCTTGCTGGTTACTTGGGAGCACTCCTGGCACTGCTGTCCCTTCAGTGTGGGCCAATATGGAGGTACGAGGGCGAGGGTCACCCTGACATGCGGGCATGGGGATGAAGGTCATTGTGGCACTGTGACCCTGGGGCTGAGGATCGCACCGGCACGTGGGCGGGGCTGAGGGTCACCCTGGCGTGTGGGATCAGAGGCTTGAGAGTCATTGTGGCATGTGGTCATGGGGCTGAGGGTCAGGCTGGCAGGTGGATGCAGCTGAGGGTCACCCTGGCATGTGGGCATGGGGATGAGGGTCATGCTGACATGCAGGTGTGGGTTGGAGGATCACCCTGGCACGTGGGCACAAGGGTGAGGGTCATTGTGGCATGTTGCCAGAGGGCTGAGGGTCACCCTGGCATGTGGGCAAGGACGAGGGTAGTCTTGGCACATGAACACAGTGGTTTGATGGTCATTGTGGCATGTGGACATGGGCCTAAGGGTCAGGCTGGCAGGTGGACACAGCTGAGGGTCACTCTGGTATGTGGGCATAGAGGTGAGGGTCACCTTGGCAGGTGGATGTAGGGTCGAGGGTCATGTGGACATGGGCCTAAGGGTCACTCTGGCACGTGGACATGACTGAGGGTCACCTCAGCTCATGGACACAGATTGAGGGTCACCCTGACAAGGAGGGATGGGTTTGAGGGTCACCTTGGCATGTGGCACAGCTTGAGGGTCACCCTGGTATGTGGGCACAGTGATGAGGGTCACCCTGGCATGTGGGTGGTGGTGGCCCGGGCACATGGGCATGGGGAAAAGGGACACCCTGGTACATCCACGGATGCTCTTTGTTGAGGCTGTGTCCAGTGTGGGGACCAAGCCACCAGCACTTGGCTGTGCAAGGACCCTCCCTGGCATGTGCTTGACACGGTGCGGGCCAGTGGGGTGAGGGTCCCTCCTGGCAGCGCCTGGAAGAGCCTCTGCTGTTTTGGCAGAGCTGAGCAGCCGCCCTGGGAATTGGGTTTTTCCCAAGTCGAACCTGCCGGCGCTAATCTTCCCGGATGGTTTTAATGGAATTTAAAGGCGAGGAGGGATTATCCGAGGAGAACCCATTATGGGTGGCTTTGTGCCAGGGCAGGCTCTGAACCAGCCCTGCCTACTCCCTGCCTGCAGCCAGCAGATCCCGGTTGCTCTGGCTTTCAATGCCGTGGTGGCAACGTTGGACCCACATCCTTCCCCTGCCGCCCAGGGGATGGAAAAGCCTCTTAAGCAGGAGCATCCTGGTCTCTCAGGTGGCTTTGGGATCCATCCGTGTGCTCTGTATTTTGCATTTACTTCCTGGTAATTAGAACCAAATTAAAGCCCTCACGGGAGAGGAAGGCGCTGGATGGTACCTGGGGGTTGCCGCCATCGTGGTGGTATCTGGGCGCCTTCTCCGTGCGAGGACGTCGTGTATTTTCTGGAGCTGGGAGCTGGTGGCACCTGCGCCTGCTCCTTCTTCAGGATGTTGAGGGTTGGCCGGCTCCCAGCACCCAACGGAGCTGTGCCAGTGGGTGCCTCCACCCTCCAGAGACCCTTCCTGCTTTAGCACAGCTCCTTGTGCAGCACCTTGCACAGTGGGACCTTTCTGAAGCACCTTTCACAGCGCCTCTCTTGGCACCTGTCATGGCACCTTCCACAACTGCTTCCGTGGCACCTTGCACAGCTCCATACACGTCTCCTTGCGCGGCAGGGCCTTTGTGCAGCACTCTTCATGACCCCTTGCACGGCAGGGCCTTCGCGTGGCACCTTGCGCAGCCCCTGGCCTGGCAACAGCCACGCAACCGCTGCAACATTCCCCCTCCCCGTTCCGATCCCGTCCCATCCGACCCCATCCTGCAGGACCTCCGCAAAGCTGAGACACCCCCCTACACCCACGCTTCCTCCACCCTGCCAGGGTAGGACCCCCTCCAACCTGCCCCAGCCCCTAACCCCTGTCCCCATGCTGTGTTTCAGGGTGTTTAAGAAGGCCAGTCCCAATGGGAAGGTAAGTGTGTGTGGGGCTCCCTGGGGGAAATGAGGGGGAGGTGTTGTTTCCTGGGGTGAACCTCTCCCAAAATCCTGCGAGCAGGGCCAGGACGGGATGGGGACAGGCACAGACCAAGATCCCAAAGATGTCCACGCACTGCCATGCTGGCAGAAAGGGAAACTGAGGCACTGCAGGGTTTGGGAGGGGGAGCTTCTCCAAGGTCAAGGGTTACCGCAGCACCACCCCACCGACAAGACACATGAGAACAGGCCCATGGGGTGCTCACTGAGCCTTGACCCAAATGTCCCCAGATGCCAAGTGCCTTCAGGTGCCACCAAGTCTGGAGGCATCTGCAAGGGTTCCAGGCTTTGCCTGGGGCTGTGGGTGCCGCTGGCTTTTGGGTGCTGCAGGGATGGGGTGGCCCTTGGGGATCCATGGGGGTGATGGACCCCAGCAGGTGGTGACCAGACTGGGACACCCCAGGGCAAGCCCCTCTGCAAGCTTTGGTGACATCCTTGACCCCTTGTCCTTCCCTGCACAGCTCACTGTCTACCTGGGGAAGAGGGATTTCGTGGATCACATTGACGTGGTGGACCCCGTAGGTATGTGGTGCTGTGGTGTTGGACACCTCAGTTTGGGTGGGGTGATGCACCAGGGTGGAATGGGCTTGGTTGTGCATAGGTGGGAGGGAGGGATTTTAGGGAACAGGGAACCTCCAGGAGATGCCCTGCTGGGGTGTCCCCTGACCCGATGGTGTTCCCTTGCAGATGGAGTTGTGCTGGTGGATCCCGAGTACCTGAAGGAGAGAAAAGGTAATGGCTCATTGTGGGATCCCTCATGCCTGGGTCCGTGGAGGTGGCACCACCACAGGGGGGACCACCTGATGTCCCTGCATAGTCCTGCCCTGGTGTTGGCATCTCTGGGTCCTTGAGTGAGGTTTTCCAGCTCCCTGGGGGTATATGGATCCTGTGGTGGGCAACCCAAGGTCCATCTGACTGTTTCCCCATCTTCCTACCATGGCACCTCCTGGGAGCCACCACCACTTCCTGGTGCTCGTGGGACCAGGATGAGCCATGATGCCTCCATGCTGCAGTGTCACCATGCTGTGGTCAGAGAATCATGGAATGGTTTGAATTGGAAGGGACCTTTAAATGTCATCTGGTCCAACCCCATGATGTCACCATGCCATGATGCCTCCATGGCATGATGCTACCACACCATGATGCCATGGTGTCATCATGCCATGATGCTACCCTACCACAAACCTTCACCCCTTATCACCCTCCCTAGTCTTTGTGACATTGACCTGCGCCTTCCGCTATGGCCGTGAGGACCTGGATGTGCTGGGCCTCACCTTTCGTAAGGACCTCTTTGTGGCCAATGCCCAGGCCTTCCCCCCACTCCCTGAGGAGAAGAAGCCCCTGACGCGGCTGCAGGAGCGGCTCATCAAGAAGCTGGGCGAGCATGCCTACCCCTTCACCTTCGAGGTAGGTGGCAACAGGTGACAATGCTCCTCCTTGCAGCTTGAGGGGATGATGACCCCACCCAAGGGACATGAATTTCCTCCTGGTTCTGGGGGTCATAGCTGAGGGTGAGATACCATCACCCATGATGAAGATGCAGCTTTTGTTGGTGGATCTTGAAACTCAGGAGCAAAAAAAGCGGCCACCAGTGGGGAAACTGAGGCACAAAGTCCATGCCTGCGCAGTGACACCAACTTGGGGTGCTCCCTCAAGGAACTGGGCTGGGACGGGGAGCGATTAGACTGCCATTTGTGCTCCCGCACCTCAAATTTTCCCGTCGCAGCTTTGATGATAGCAGCTGCCTCCCCCACTCCCTGGAGCTGAGGGTAACCTGGTGGCTTTTTCCAGAGACCTGGTGGCATTTTCCATGGACTCAGTGACATTTCCCAGTGTCTTGGTGGCATTTTCCTGGCTGGAGCCCTGTGGGCTTGCAGAGGGCCCTGAGCTCCTGCAAAACAAGATTAATTCCTCCAAATCCCCCAGATTAACAACCAAAAAAAACCCCAAATCATGGATTTTTTTTGATAATCCTTTGGGTTTGGGTCTGGAGAGGCTGAGCTGCTTCCCAGAATGGATTTGGAGTGGGATGGGGGGTCCTAGCCCTGCTCCTAAACCCCTCCTTTCCCCCTCAGATTCCCCCCAACCTGCCCTGCTCTGTCACGCTGCAGCCGGGCCCAGAAGACACGGGGAAGGTAAGGTCCACCTATCCTTCTGTCACCAAGCACTGGTGACCGACTGTTGGTTGAGGTCACCTTTTAGTGGGTGCAAAGGGGTTTCTCTGCCTCCTTCTCTGCCCCCTCCTGGTCTCCAGGCCTGCGGTGTGGACTATGAGGTCAAAGCTTTCTGTGCGGAGAACCTGGAGGAGAAAATCCACAAGAGGTGAGTAAAGAGGATCTCTCCGGTCTCAGTGGGAGCAGTATCCTGAGGGTGCTGACAGAGTCTGTGATCTGGCAGCAGGGAAGGGGCAACCCAGTTTGCCACCCACAGTGAGTGAGATGGGCATGGGATGGAGGTATCTTCCAGGATGAGGTTGAGATGGAGGTGTCTTCCAGGGTGGGGGTGGGATAGAGGTGTCTTCCAGGATGGGGCAGGAGCAGAAATTTTGGCTGGGCTGGATCTGGAGTTGAGATGAAGGTGTTCTCCAGGCTGGGTCTTGCGGGGGGAGATGTTAGTACTGGGTCTGGAATTGGAATGGTGTCCTCTAGGCTGAGGCTGGAATGGAGATGTTCTCTACAATGGGGCTGGAGCAGAGATGTCCTCCAGGAATGGGATGGAGACATCCTCTAGACTGGACTCGGGACAGAGGTGTTCCCTGGGCTGGGTCTGGGATGAAGGTGTCTTCCAGGCTGTGGCTGGGACTAGAGTGGGGATGGAAATGTTCCCTGGGGCAAGGACAGAGACATTCTCCAGGGTTGGGCTGGGCTAGAGATGCTCTTCAGGAGGGGTTCCCCAGGATGAAGCTGGGCTGAAGACGCTTTCCAGGGTAGGGATAAGTCAGAGATGATCTTGGGGCTGGGATGGAGACATCCACCACTGTGCTGCAAACAAGGATTCTTCTGACCCAGCGGAGAAGAAAAAAGGGATTTGACCCCTAAACAGGCCAGGGCAGAGCTGCCTGCGGGCAGTTGACCATTTGGGTTCTCCTCTCGCTGTCTCCCCTAGGAACTCAGTGCGCTTGGTGATCCGGAAGGTCCAGTATGCGCCAGAGAGACCCGGCCCCCAGCCCATGGCTGAGACTACACGGCAGTTCCTCATGTCGGACAAACCGCTGCACCTCGAGGCGTCCTTGGACAAGGAGGTGAGTGAGAACTGGGGGAGGGAATACCAGTGGCATGATCCCTGGGGAGGGCAAGGACCTCACTGTTTCCCCCCGCTTCTCCTTTGCTCCCCACAGATCTACTACCACGGAGAGCCCATCAGCGTCAATGTCCATGTCACCAACAACACCAACAAGACGGTGAAGAAGATCAAAATCTCAGGTGAGGACCATGGCTTTGTCCCGCACCAGCTGCCATCCTCGTTCCCGCGAGGGCGCTCCCTGACCCCCTGTCTCTCCACCTCTCACCCCAGTGCGCCAGTACGCTGACATCTGCCTCTTCAACACTGCCCAGTACAAGTGCCCAGTGGCTGTGGAGGATGCTGAGTGAGTACTGGCTGCTTGGGGACATCACAAAGGGCCCTGGGGACCTCTGAGGAACCTTGGAGGTCTCCAGCCCCAGTGCAACACCTACAAAACGTTGTTGGACAAGCAGGTCCTGGGTGGGAGGAGCGGGGAGATGGAGACCCTTTTTTTGGTGGCACCATGGCGGATGTCACCCTCTGTGTTGCCCTGACTGTAGGTGAACTCCAGGTTGGGGCAGGGACAGAGATGTTTGCTGTATCGTGTCTGGACTTGGGATGGAGATGTCCACTAGGCTGGGGCTGGGATGGAGATGACTGGGCTGAGTCTGCAGATGGGATGGAGATGTACACCAGGCTGGGATGAAGATGTCCTCTAGGTCAGGGCTGGGAAGAAGGTGACCTCTAGGATGGAGATGTCCTCCAGGCTGGTCCTGGGAAGGATGTGTTCCCTGGGCTGAGATGGACATGTCCATGATGACCCTTGGGGTTGTTGGAACTGGGGTGGAGCTGAAGCTCTGACTGATGGAGGCTGTCATTCTCAGTGACATGGTGGCCCCGAGCTCAACATTCTGCAAAGTCTACACCCTGACACCCTTCCTTGCCAACAACCGGGAGAAACGAGGGCTAGCACTGGATGGCAAACTCAAGCACGAGGACACCAACCTGGCTTCCAGCACACTGTGAGCCCCCCCCACCCCAAACCACCCCTGGATCCCCTGCATCTTCTGGCAACTTGCGTAGCAGGGTTTGGGGGAGGACCAAGCCCTGGTGGGCATTCAGCTTCTCCTCCTTGGATGATGCTCAGGGTGGAGGACACCTGGTGGGGGGACCTTCAGTAGGTCCCCATGGACGTCCCCTCACTGACACCCAGCTGCCCCTTCCTCCAGGT
The DNA here is from genome assembly GCA_013396935.1 of Baryphthengus martii. Lineage (NCBI taxonomy): Eukaryota > Metazoa > Chordata > Aves > Coraciiformes > Momotidae > Baryphthengus > Baryphthengus martii. The sequence continues at coordinate 11,965 of VWZK01017952.1, forward strand.
TAAGAGATGGAGCGAACAAGGAGATCCTGGGCATTATTGTCTCCTACAAGGTGAAGGTGAAGCTGGTAGTGTCACGAGGAGGGTGAGTGTTGGGGACCCACCACTGCTATCTCTTCACATGCTCTCTGGGCTTGGGACTGGCCTCATTGCATCGCTTTGCAGGATTCTGTGTGGTTCCCAGGGATGGGTGGTGAAGCTGTGGCAGAACCCAGCTCTGGGCAAGGATATCAGCGTGGCCATTGCTGGGGTGGGAGTTGTTAACCCTTACAACCACCCCACCTTCTGCAGGATGGGGCCCCACTTGCAGCCCTCCTGTGCCACAGATGGGGCCTGTGACCCCCTCATACCTCTCCTGGGACTCATGGTGGGGGACACAAGGTGGTGGGGAGAAGATGATGGTGTGTCTTTGAGAATGGTGACTAATGAGTTGTGTTCTTTGACCCATGCCAGCCTCCTCGGAGACCTTGCCTCCAGGTAACGCCTGCGCTGCTCCCCTTGAATTGCTGCCGCTGACACCCTCCCCCCTCCTCCCATTTGCACGTCCTTGGTCCCCTCTGCTGCCACCCCAACCCTTTGGGTTGCCACCATCATTGGAGTCACCGGCTCACCTGAAGCTAGGCAGCCTAGAGATGGGGCTGGACTGATGGAACTAATGAGTTGTGGGACTTGGGGTCAGATCCTGCATCCCTCTCCCTATGCCAGAACAGCGAGGTCAGTGTGAGAAAGGCCCGTGGATGCAGAGCTCCGTCCTACTCCATCCCTGGAGGAGCTCAGGACCATGTTTGGGGTGTCGTGCCCACTGAGCACTGGGAAGCTCATTACACCTCTTCCATCTCTCCAGAGGGGCTCAGACCACTCGGCACTCCCAGCACAGCCTAAACCCAGGGAATTGGGATCCCCAGCTGCTGCTAAGCTTCTAAAAGGCAGATTTTTGCCGTGCTGATCCCCCCAGCTCATGCCCTCTCGATGGCCCAGCTGCCAGCCCTGGTGCTGGGGGGAGGGGGAGGCTGGTTTGGGTTTATCCCAAACCGTGGAGTCAAGCTGGAGCAAGAAGCGCGATAGCCGCAAAGAGGCTGTGAGGAGGCTAACGCAGGTTTTTACTGGGCTTTGTGGTCTCCTCAGCAGCTGAAATGTGCGATGCTGCTCTGCCCCCCAACCTGCTGTCCTCCCCCTCAAAAATTTGCCCCACTCTGCCTGCAAAGCTTAGGCAGGCTCGCACTTCACCCCGGTGTCTCTTACAGTGACGTGGCGGTGGAGCTGCCCTTCACGCTGATGCATCCCAAACCCAAGGAGGAACCGGCACACCGGGATGGTGAGTGAATGCCCCAAGTGTGGAGCAGCCCCACTTTGGGGTGGGAGAGTTGGGGCTGAGGGGTCAAGCATTGCTCCCAATGAGGCTGCGTAGTACTCGAGATTTTTGGCTCTCATCAAGCTGAAACCCGTTCGTGGGGCTAAAACCATGGGAGTGACCCCATCACCATGGTGCAGCCAAACCTTGGGGGTGGGACACGGGAACTGGGAGAGCGGTCACAACTCTGGTGTCTGTGGCAACATAATTACTTCATCACTGGACATGTTCAAGACCAGGTTGGATGTGTCTTGGAGCAACTTGGTGTAGTGGGGGGTGTCCCTGCCCATGGCAGGGGGACTGGGAGGAGAAGATCTTTTAAGGTCCCTTCCAGCCCATATCATTGTACGGTTCTATGATAATTTCTTCCCTCTGTTCAGTTCCAGAGAACGAAGCACCCATAGATACCAACCTGATAGAGCTTGACACAAAGTAAGAGATCAAAAGAAAACCACCCCAAAAAATCATCTTCCTCCCCCGGGTTCTGTGNAGAGATTTCGGGGCGGGGGGTGGCACAGAGTGCAAAAAAAAAAAACAGAGTTCGAAAAAACGAGGCTGTTTGCTGAAGGATAGGGTTTTAAGGGCCCCGGCAGGGGTTGAACACATGCTGGCCTTTGCCATGCGAGCTGAGATGGCCTCGTGATGGGTGCCCCACAAATCCCGGGCGCCCTGCCCTCCCCGCCTCCCCTGTAAAGCCTNGCTTTGTGGTCTCCTCAGCAGCTGAAATGTGCGATGCTGCTCTGCCCCCCAACCTGCTGTCCTCCCCCTCAAAAATTTGCCCCACTCTGCCTGCAAAGCTTAGGCAGGCTCGCACTTCACCCCGGTGTCTCTTACAGTGACGTGGCGGTGGAGCTGCCCTTCACGCTGATGCATCCCAAACCCAAGGAGGAACCGGCACACCGGGATGGTGAGTGAATGCCCCAAGTGTGGAGCAGCCCCACTTTGGGGTGGGAGAGTTGGGGCTGAGGGGTCAAGCATTGCTCCCAATGAGGCTGCGTAGTACTCGAGATTTTTGGCTCTCATCAAGCTGAAACCCGTTCGTGGGGCTAAAACCATGGGAGTGACCCCATCACCATGGTGCAGCCAAACCTTGGGGGTGGGACACGGGAACTGGGAGAGCGGTCACAACTCTGGTGTCTGTGGCAACATAATTACTTCATCACTGGACATGTTCAAGACCAGGTTGGATGTGTCTTGGAGCAACTTGGTGTAGTGGGGGGTGTCCCTGCCCATGGCAGGGGGACTGGGAGGAGAAGATCTTTTAAGGTCCCTTCCAGCCCATATCATTGTACGGTTCTATGATAATTTCTTCCCTCTGTTCAGTTCCAGAGAACGAAGCACCCATAGATACCAACCTGATAGAGCTTGACACAAAGTAAGAGATCAAAAGAAAACCACCCCAAAAAATCATCTTCCTCCCCCGGGTTCTGTGTGGGAATGCGAAATGCTTGCAGAGGTCGCATGGCACCCTCTAACCAGCTAACACCGTGCTGTGCCACCGGCATTCTGCAACTAACCCTGCTCATGGAACCCGTAACGCATGCCCTACCCATCTCTCTTCTCTCCTCCCTTGCCCACCTCCCTGCATGGCTTTCCAAAAAAAATAACCCAACCAAAAAACCAAACCAGGAGAAACCGCAGTAAGAAACCGCCGGCCGGGATCGTGTGTTGGTGTGTGTGTGTATGTGTGGGGTGGGTGTCCCCGTGGGGTCCCCGCGGCTTGGGGAGTTGCGAGTCGTGCTGTACTGCCTGGGCTAATCCCCAGCTTTGCATTTGTGCTGGGAAAAAAGTGGGTTTGGGGGAGGTTTGTGTTTTTTGGGTTTTTTGGCAGCGCGTTGCCAACCCAGTGGCTCTCGGTGGGGCTGCGGTTCGCTGAGAGAGGAGTAAGCGATGCTAATGTGGAGCTGGCATCTACTGCACATCGCTCCTGGCGAGCCACTCATTTTGGAGGGGGGGAGAGATTTCGGGGCGGGGGGTGGCACAGAGTGCAAAAAAAAAAAAAAGAGGTCGAAAAAACGAGGCTGTTTGCTGAAGGATAGGGTTTTAAGGGCCCCGGCAGGGGTTGAACACATGCTGGCCTTTGCCATGCGAGCTGAGATGGCCTCGTGATGGGTGCCCCACAAA
>VWZK01017952.1:15502-174430 GCA_013396935.1 Baryphthengus martii
CCCCTTAGTGACGACGACATTGTGTTCGAAGACTTCGCCCGCCAGCGACTCAAAGGCATGAAGGACGACAAGGAGGACGAGGAGGAGCGGACGAACTCCCCACAGCTCAACGACAGATAAGCGAGCCGCCTCCCCCCACCCCCGCCCTGAGCTCGCTGGGCCGGTACCACCCGTGCATTAGGCTTCTTCTCTTTTGTATAATGATTAATTTTGTTTTCTACCTGTACCGGGAGCCTCTCGGATCGCCCGATGGTGAGCGGCAATTATAACCTTCCAGCTGTGCCGTGTTGTTCACTCTTCATCCAGCTGCTGTTTCCCAGGCAGGGTATGGCTGGAGGGGGGCTGGAGGCAGGGCTAGGGGGGGGGACACCCCTTGCCTTAGCCTCCTCCCTCCCCATCCAGCCCGATGCCCTCCTTTTTCGCCCTCTCCCTGCACTCAGAGCCCTTTCCTATGAGCTGCCTCTTTTATGCGTTTTATATAAGTCCAGTCTCACCAGTTTGCTATGGGGAGAGGAAAAGGGAAGGGTTGCAGCAGAACAAACAGGGTGGGGGGTGGGGGGGTCTTTTCTAGGCAGCTTGCTCATGGGAAAGGGCACCTGCATAACTTGGCTGTCCCCTCCTTCTCTTGCCCCCGGCCTGTCCCCTCCTGCCCAGCCCTGCTGCATGTGTCCCCTCCCTGGGATGCACAAACCTGGCCTTGACCCTTGGCCTCTGCCCGAGCTGCTCCCCAGCAAAGGCTTAACCCGGCGCCAGGGTTTGGAGCTGGTGAGATGGGCGGGCATCGCTCCCCGCTGCTCTCATCACTCCTCCAAATCCTAAAGCAGCCAACCCTAGGGGTTTATTCTTCAGCCGCATCGGGTTTTTTATGCCAGTATATTCTTCTTGGAGGGAGTGAAATCTGAGCTTGTAGTTGCCGGGGCCAGGTAAGGCCGGTGAAAGTGGAGATGGGGCCATCCCCTGGGTCCCTGCCACCAGACACACAGTGATTGCTCTGGAAGAGGCTGCAAATGCCTCTTCCTAGCACAGCAGGGTTATGGCTGGGCCTTGTTCTCAGCAGGGTTACACCAGGGAGGCTTTGCACCACCCCCCCCCCCCCCCCCCAAGGCTGCAGAGCTCCCCTTGTTGATGTTTTCCCCCCTGTACAGGGTCAAACACCTATTTTGGGGGTAGGGAGGGAAGGGGGACGCAGCGTTTACCACCCTAACCCGTGTTTCACCCGTTGCTTGTCCCTCCCGGCTTGGCGGTGTCCGTCCTGGGGTCCCTTTGGACCCATTCCCCCACCGTGGACTCTCACTAGGGTCTCTCATCACCGACCAAGAGGCCGTTCTCACTATTTATTGTGCCGTTGCGGTCAGCGTCGTCATCTGTGAGCAACCTGTGGGTTTGGCTCCATCCCTCCTGTGTCGCAGGGAGTGTGCAGAGCTGAGCCCCTCCCTCCTCCCTGTTCATTTTGGGTAAAGCTGATGGGCAGCGTGGTACTTCTTTTTGTAAAGTGGTTCCTTTGTACTGTTCATTGATACCTGCTTCTTTGGTTTCTCCACCGTATCTGTGATGTTTCTGTGGTCTGTCAAATAAATTATTCTAGTTTATTAAACTCAAGATAAAAAAAAAAGAACAAAAAAAACCCCAAACCAAATAATAAAATACAGTCCTAGCACTTGGACACTGCTGTTGGCTCGGGACAGGGGAGCTGACACAATCCTGGGGTCGTCTTCTACAAGGTGTCACCTGATTGTGGTGCTCAGAATGGGGTATGGAGGGAGGCTCTTGACCACCCCCCCACCCCACCCCGCTCTGTCCCACCCCAGCAAGTCAAACATGAGCTCACAATAGCAGATTTCCTCGTCACAGCATCTTATGGTCCCGCTCCTCCCATCAGCTGCACCTTTCCTCACTAGTACATTAATTTATTCTTGCATTAATGTGCAGGGAAGTCTCCAGCAGTGTTCCATTCTCCAGCCCTGGTCTTACCAGCACCCCCATAGGTCAGTGCTCGGACACTCCTGCCTGGGCTCTGGGACTCAGGGTCTGACTCCAAACATTCCTCATCTGGCAGTAGGAGACTTGGGCCATCGTGTTTCCATGCTCCCCACCATTCCAAGCTCACATGGACACAGGGTAAATGTCCACTTGGTTCCTGTCCTTGGCTCACACCAAATGTCCACCTGTGTGTGTTTGTGCTCTGTGAGCTTTGGGCTGTGGCAGAAACTGCACAAATCGATGTTAAAAGAATTCACATGAAGCTGCCTTTTACACAAGGGGAGCACGGGAGAGCTGCCTGCCCTGACACGACCTGCATGTAGAATCAGATTTGTTTTGGTTGGAAGAGAACTTTAAGATCATCAAGTCCAACCATTAACCCGGCACTGCCAGGTCACCACTAAACTGTGTCCCTCAGCATCACATCTCCATGGCTTTGAAACCCCTCCAGGGATGGGGACTCCACCACTGTCCCGGGCAGCCTGGACCAGGCCTTGACAGCTGTAGTGGGGAAAAAATTGTTCCTCATGTCCAACCTAAACCTCTCCTGGTGCAACTTCAGGCCCTTTCCTCTTGTCCTATTGCTTGTTCCTTGGGAGAAGAGACTGACCCCCACCTGGTTTCAGCCTCCCTAACAGGCAGTTGTCAAGAGCGAGAAGGTCTCCCCTGAGCCTCCTTTTCTCCAGGCTCAACAAGCCCAGCTCCCTCAACTGCTCCTCACAAGACTTGTGCTCTAGACCTTCCCCAGCTTCGTTGCCCTTCTCTGCACACGCTCCAGCCCCTCAATATCCTTCTGGGAGTCAGGGGCCCAAAACTGAACCCAGGATTCAAGGAGTGGCCTCCCCAGTGCCCAGTCCAAGGAAGCAGTCCCTGCCCCAATCGTGCTGGTCACACCAGTGCTGATACACAGCTTCTGCCACCCTCACTGCTCTTCACTAACATCTTAAATCTTGCTCATTTGGGTGAGAAATGACTAACACAGCTTCAGCCTGCCCTGCCTGGGCTCCCTGCCAGCAGAGACAGACACACAGGGCAAGGCATCGAATCAATGTGTTGCTCTCACCATGGACTATACAGGGTCCCAGCAATGCCAACATCTCTCCATTAGCTGGGACGCCGTCCTAGAAAACCCCTGCAGATGGACGTGGCCACCACGGGAGATCCTCCTCCTCCTGCCAAGGACCAGGGTGAGCAGCAGCACCTGCCCTGCTTGCAGCTGCTCTGCTGAGTCACCCCATCCCTCTGCACCAATCACAGCTTTTCCCCTGTATCTCCCACAGATCACAGAATCCCAGCATGTTAGGGGTTGGAAGCAACCTCTGGGGATCATCTCGTCCAACACCCCTGATCCAAAAGGTCAATCAGAGCAGGTTGCCCAGGATCACATTGTCCAGGTGGATTTGGAATCTCCAGAGAAGGAGACTCCACAGCCTCTCTGGGCAGCCTGGGCCGGGCTCTGGCACCCTCACAGCAAACAAGTTTCTCCTCATGTAATTTTTCCTTAAGTAGTCTGAAGTTAGAATCTCCTGAGAACTTAGAATTCAAAAACTTTACTAAACTTCTGTAAACTCCCCTCATTCTAAGAAGGACATTGAGTGGCTGGAGGCTCAGGGGAGACCTTCTTGCTCCCAACAACTGCCTTAAAGGAGGTTGTTGATTTGAGCCAGGTGCGGTCAGTCTCTTTTCCCAAGGAACAAGCAACAGGACAAGAGGAAATGGCCCCGGTAAGGTTTAGGTTGGACATGAGGAACAATTTATTGACCAAAAGGGTTGTCAAGGCCTTGCCTAGGCTGCCCTGGGCAGTGGTGGAGTCCCCATCCCTGGAGTGGTTTCGAAGCCATGGAGATGTGGTGCTGAGGGACACGGTTTAGTGGTGACCTGGCAGTGCTGGGTTAACGGTTGGACTTTATGATCTTAAAGGTCTCTTAAAACCAGAACAATTCTATGATTCTGTGTCTGTGGAGCAGCATCATGGCATCTTCAGGCCTGGACCACTCCACCTCTGTGCACAGGCAGCAGGGAGCTGGTCCCGCTGTGCGCTTCACATCCCCTGGGAGCAGAAGGAGCTGGGCCTGGGGGATGAGCCATATACTCCCCCCCTCCCATTTCTGGGCCTGAACTGGGGGACTGCCCCTCAGGGAAGGTTTGTTGTTTGCCCCCTCTCAGGTAAGGGAGGAGAAACCACTGTGGCCAGCATCCGCAGCACCATTCTGGATCTGCTTCCTCCTGGGAAATATCTCTCCAGCCCTGCATATCTGGTCCATCAGTCTCCCCAGCTGTGATACCCTGTGCTGGGGTTAAATCCATGAGGAGAGCTTTTGGTTTGCCTCAGTGAAGACAGGGGTCCTGGAAGATCCTTTCTATGGTACCAGGGAGAGTGCAGGTTGAACACAGTCACGTCTAGTACAGCTGCCTCTTGCCATGCTGACGCTGTGGGGAAAGAGAAACCATCCATGTCGGTCCATCTTCGGCATGTCACTATTTGTGTCAGTGGCAGGAACCATGCCCACGTGCCCCACCAAAGGCAGATTTGGCTCCAGCAAAGCCAAGGTCCCCACAGTCACACAATCAGCATTGCATGAAGGTCCATGTGGTGCATCTCTGAGAGAAACACCCTTACTGCCTGGTATGGGTCCTCCAGAGTCATATTAAAGGGAGATCTCTCCTCTGTGTTCCATCCCTTTCTACGGCAGCTGCAAGTACTCGATAGTTTGGACATCTCCAGTCCCCTGCCAAAGCTGGTTCAAGCCAGAGAAGAATGCTTAAATTATTTTTGGAAAAAAACCCGGAAGTTTAGATGAGTACAAACTGTGCTATTGCTTAAGCTCCGTTTCCCTAGGAAGCCAAGTTTGCTTCCCCATCCTCTCGACGCTACCTGCATCACTGTGACGTGGGACAGGGCCAGGCTTGGCTCTGCTGCTGCTGCTCCTCCGCTCTTCCACCACCACATCCCTGCAAAGGAGATGACGAGGAAGATGAAGCCTGGTTGCTGGGAAGGCTGCGGAGGTCTGGTCTTCTTCTCAGATACCGCCTTCTTCAAGGCCAGCCCCTGACTCTGGTGTCCATCTAAGGGCTGCGCATTGTGGAGCAGCCGAGAGGAGCTGCAGTTTCCCACAACTCCTGCTCCCAGAGGTGCTCAAAACAGTTCCAGGATTCCACGTGAGGACCCCTCCATGTCTGTGTACCCATCAGCCATAAGCTGCCCTTCTTGGGACTGCACCCAGTCCTGACTTTGAGCCAGAAAAGCCACTCATAAACTCCTCAACCTGGAGGTCCTGATGCAGGGGAAAGACAAGTTGTGTTCTCCCACAGCAGACAGGAACACATTCAACAGCAGATGGAGAGACTGGAAAGCCCCGCACTGGGGCAGAAATCCTCCCAGGCCCCTTGCCAGAACCCAGTCACACCAGTTTGACATTTACTGGTTTTGCTGGAGACCCTCCAGTGGTGGTAAGGAGGACCAGGCATGTTCCTGCACGAACGTTCAGCTCCTCCTGGGCTCAAACAGGCTTTTTTTCCTTCACTGATACAGCAACAGCTGCTGCTGGTGATGACACAGATGTCGGGTAGGACACCCTCCCCCCATTTCACATATCAGCAGGGAGAGGTTTCGGGTGGGGAGTGGAAGAAGCTTGTTCCAGGAGGAGATCTGCGAGGCGAGCAGTGCGGAGCTTCCCTGGGTTATTGTCGCACAGACAGCAGCAGGTTTCAGCCTCAAACGGCTGTTGCCATGACACAGCGCGGCTCAGCACATGGCATTCCCAGCGCCAAGGCTTCCCCGGCCACTCCAAGCACCCCGAGCACAACCTTCACCCCAACTCACCCCCCCTACACCCAGAAAAAGCTTCTCCTCCTCTTGAAGGAAGCAGAGGGGCAGTTCTCAGCTCCAGAATGAGCAGTGAAAAGGCACTTAAGGAGCACAGGGGGACAGCAAACGCTGGGGGCTGGGGGTGAGGGACGGAGGGCACCCAGCCTGGCAGAGCCTGAATCCAGCACAAGTGACCCCCGGTGCCAGAGCAAGCTGCGGTCCTCCAAGCACCCTCCACCTTGCTCCCTCCTCAGCTCCTTGATAAAACCTGTTGGTTTTCATGCTGGGGATATGAAGCAGATATTCCCCCCCCATCCCCCCAAATAACACCTTGGTAACAGTGTAGGCGTTGCAAGAGTCATCGCCTGGCTTCCTCGGGCCCAGGAAATCACATTAGCTCGATCAAATTTAAACTTTCCGTCGGTGGGAAGAGAGCCCAAAAGATACCAAGACCTTTTCTTAGTCAGGGCACTCTCGGGTTAAGCAGGGGGAGGGCAAAGCTTGTAGCAGGCTGGGGGTTGAAAAGGTTGTTCCTTGTTCCTTTTCGCAGGCTGCAAACAGGCTGTGTTCGCACTGCGGCTTCCTGAGTGGAGGCCACTGCTCATGACATGCGCACGTGACAAAAAGCCAACACCCCATGGGGTGCACAGCCTTCCCCTTCCCCCCCCCGTGTTGTGGAACTGGAAACAGAGGGTTAAATATGCCACAGAATTGCCCATTTCCTCCGACTGCGCTCATAGTTTTCGTCTGTTTTCTTCTGAAATGGCCCCAAGTTGCGCCAGGGGAGGTTTAGGTTGCACGAGGAGCGATTTCTTCCCTGCAAGGGTTGTCAAGGCCTGGTGTCCAAGGCAGTGGTGGAGCCCTCATCCCTAGAGGGGTTTCAGAGCTGTGGAGATGTGGTGCTGAGGGACATGGTTTAGTGGTGACCTGGCAGTGCTGGGGGAATGGTTGAACTCGATGATCTTAAAGGTCTCTTCAAACCAAAATGATTTGATGATTCTATGAAAATTACGGTGCAGACACAACACAGGTCTACAGTAAAATGATGGCAGGACGCTTTTTGCTAGTGGATATGACCAGACCTACTACGCAGTCACAGCTATGACTTGAAGGCTGGTACAGAACAAGAACAGCACCCAAAAATTCTTACTCTATTAAAATACAGCTCTTTACAGTTAGCTCCATTCACTACAACTGTCTCCAAACACTATCTGTGTGCAACTCGCAGCCTACGCAAACTAGAACAGAAGACAGGAAACGCACCACATCTCACCGAAAGTACCATCTACCCACACTTGCCACAAGATTGAACCCAGTCCCAAATGTGCAGGGAACCGTCGCTCGCTGCTGACAATAAAGTTCTTGGTTTCTGCGGGTGCCACATGTGTGCTGTGACCAGAGGAGGGTCTCCGCCGTCACCCGCTCCGCTGAACATGTGGCCTTTATGAACAAAGATCGGCTCCGCATCCCCGCCAGAGCTGTCCCAGCTCCGTGTGTCGTACACATGCACGGTCCCATCAAAACCTTAAAGAAAAGAGAATTGGAGAGACTGTAGAAAAATTGTTTTGTTCTGGTGCTGTTGGGCTCAAGCTCATCTCCCTGCAGAGCTCAACATGAGGTTCAACAAGGCCAAAAGCTGAGTTCTGTCCTTGTGTCACAACAACCCCCTGCAACACTCCAGGCTAGGGCAGAGTGGCTGGAAACTGCCTGGTGGAAAAAGATCTGGGAAGGGGTTGATCAACAGACAGCTGAAGATGAGCCAGTGTGTGCCCAGGTGGCCAAAAAGGCCACCAGCATCCTGGCTTGGATCAGCACTGGTGTGGCCAGCAGGACTAGGGCACAGATCATCTTGGACTGGGCACTGAGGAGGCTGCCCCTTGAACCCGGCATTCCGTTTTCGGCCCCTGACTCCCAGAAGGACATTGAGGGGCTGGAGCATGTCCAGAGAAGGGCAACGAAGCTGGGGAAGGGTCTGGAGCACAAGTCTGGTGAGGAGTGGTTGAGGGATCTGGCGTTGTTCAGCCTGGAGAAAAGGAGGCTCAGAGGAAACCTTCTCATTCTTGACAACTCCCTGAAAAGAGGTTGGAGCCAGGTGGGGGTTGGTTTCTTCTCCCAAGGAACAAGCAATATGACAAGAGGAAATGGCCTCAAGTCTCAGCAGGGGGGAGGTGTGTGTGTTTACTCTGGGCATGAGGAACAATTTCTTCCCCGAAATGTTGTCAAGGCCTGGCCCATGCTGCCCTGGACAGTGGTGGAGTACCCACCCCCTGGAGGGACTGAAAAGCCTTGGAGATGTGGTACTGAGGAACATGGTTTAGTGGTGACCTGGCAGTGCTGGGTTAATGGCTGACTAAGATAGATGATCTTAAAGGTCTCTTCCAACCCAAACAAATCTATGATTCTAGGGCTGCTGAGACAGAAATGAGGACAAAAGCTCAGACTGACAATCTGTGACAGCAGAGCGTTCAAGCCCCTGAGGAACTTGTCTCAAGCTGCTGGGGAGAACACAGGTCATATCTAAAATGTCAGCAGATTCACTAGCCTGAATTTGCAACGCTCTGGCCAAGAGGCAGCCGATCTTATCAACACAGTATTCCTTTGGCCAGGCTGTCACTGGCACTACCAGGGCAGTGTTTGCTAAGGGCTTGGGGACTTTGTTCTCCCAGAAGTGGGAGGCCCCCAGGACCCATCCAGGCCCCCTCTGCAGTTACAGAATTACAGAATGGTAGGAGTTAGAAGGGACTTTTAAGGGTCATCTCGTTCAACCCCACTGCTCCTGCAGGGTCACACACAGCAGGTTGTCCAGGATCATATTATCCAGGTGGGTTTGGAATCTCTCCAGAGAGAGACTCCACAACATCTGTGGGCAGCCTGGTCCAGGCTCTGACACCCTCACAGGAAAGAATTTTCTCCTCCTGTTCAGATGGAGCCTCCTGGGTTCCAGTTTATGTCCATTGTCCCTTATCCTGTCACTGGGCACCACTGAAAAGAGTCTGGCCCCATCCTCTTGACCACCGCACTTTAGCAATTGATCAGCATTGATCAGATCCCCTCTCAGTCTTCTCTTCTCCAGGCTAAACAGCCCCAGGGCTCTCGGCCTTTCCTCAGAACAGAGATGCTCCAGTCCTCTCAGCATCTTTGGAGCTTACCCTGGACTCTCTCCAGTAGTTCCTTGTCTCTCTTGAACTGGGGAGCCCAGAACTGGACCCAGTGCTCCAGAGGTGGCTTCACTGCAGGGCAGAGTAGACAGGGAGAAGAACCTCCCTTGACCTGCTGGCCATAGTCTTCTTCATGCACCCCAGGAGACCACTGGCCTTCTTGGCCACAAGGGCCCATGGCTGGCTCATGGTTAATACCTTCTTGTTCCCAAGGACTCCCAGGTCCTTCTCTGCAGTTGTTGGAGAAAGGTAGCTGCTGAGGACAATTAGTTTGTAAGAGGAGCTCTGAACAACCACCCCCTAATTGGGCTGTTGAAGATGAGGTAAACTGGCCCTCTATAAAAATACAGATAAAAAAAGGATCCAGAAAATGAGATCTCTGCCCAAAGCATGTACCTGAAACAGCCAGGCGACCTTCCAGGATGGGAGCCCACGAGACACACAGGAAATCCGCACCCGAGCCGGGAGAGGGAACTCTACACTTCACTGAGGCCAAGGGCTCTGAAGTTTTTCTGACGTCTGTGAGGGTGAGGTGCCCTCCGCTCGAGAGGCGAGCCATGGGCTGGGAGCAAGAGTCAGAGCCTTGAGCTCCGCATCCGACTCCCATGCACCAGCGCTCACCACCCAGCGCTGAGGGGAAGAATGTAGCCTCCAAGGGGCTCTGCGGCTGCCGAACGTCAGCCAGGCACAGCTGCCCCTCGGCACAGCAGAGGATCAATGTGTTGTGATCCAGGAAGGCCAAGCCGCTGAGCTCCTCGCTGGTTCTAGAGGCTAGAAAAGAAAGGCAGGTCTCAGATGTTGTGAGGGGCATTTGCATGATTTCTCTGAATTTCATAGAATTGTTTAGGTTGGAAGAGACCTTCAAGATCATCAAGTCCAACTGTTAACCCAGCACTGCCAGGTCACCACTAAACCACGTCCCTCAGCACTACATCTCCATGGCTCCAGCCCCTCAATGTCCTTCTTGGAGTCAGTGNTGTCACTGGGCACCACTGAAAAGAGTCTGGCCCCATCCTCTTGACCACCGCACTTTAGCAATTGATCAGCATTGATCAGATCCCCTCTCAGTCTTCTCTTCTCCAGGCTAAACAGCCCCAGGGCTCTCGGCCTTTCCTCAGAACAGAGATGCTCCAGTCCTCTCAGCATCTTTGGAGCTTACCCTGGACTCTCTCCAGTAGTTCCTTGTCTCTCTTGAACTGGGGAGCCCAGAACTGGACCCAGTGCTCCAGAGGTGGCTTCACTGCAGGGCAGAGTAGACAGGGAGAAGAACCTCCCTTGACCTGCTGGCCATAGTCTTCTTCATGCACCCCAGGAGACCACTGGCCTTCTTGGCCACAAGGGCCCATGGCTGGCTCATGGTTAATACCTTCTTGTTCCCAAGGACTCCCAGGTCCTTCTCTGCAGTTGTTGGAGAAAGGTAGCTGCTGAGGACAATTAGTTTGTAAGAGGAGCTCTGAACAACCACCCCCTAATTGGGCTGTTGAAGATGAGGTAAACTGGCCCTCTATAAAAATACAGATAAAAAAAGGATCCAGAAAATGAGATCTCTGCCCAAAGCATGTACCTGAAACAGCCAGGCGACCTTCCAGGATGGGAGCCCACGAGACACACAGGAAATCCGCACCCGAGCCGGGAGAGGGAACTCTACACTTCACTGAGGCCAAGGGCTCTGAAGTTTTTCTGACGTCTGTGAGGGTGAGGTGCCCTCCGCTCGAGAGGCGAGCCATGGGCTGGGAGCAAGAGTCAGAGCCTTGAGCTCCGCATCCGACTCCCATGCACCAGCGCTCACCACCCAGCGCTGAGGGGAAGAATGTAGCCTCCAAGGGGCTCTGCGGCTGCCGAACGTCAGCCAGGCACAGCTGCCCCTCGGCACAGCAGAGGATCAATGTGTTGTGATCCAGGAAGGCCAAGCCGCTGAGCTCCTCGCTGGTTCTAGAGGCTAGAAAAGAAAGGCAGGTCTCAGATGTTGTGAGGGGCATTTGCATGATTTCTCTGAATTTCATAGAATTGTTTAGGTTGGAAGAGACCTTCAAGATCATCAAGTCCAACTGTTAACCCAGCACTGCCAGGTCACCACTAAACCACGTCCCTCAGCACTACATCTCCATGGCTCCAGCCCCTCAATGTCCTTCTTGGAGTCAGTGGCTCAAAACTGAACCCCAGATTCGAGATGTGGCCTCCACAGTGCCCAGCCCAGGGGGATGGTCCTTGCCCTAGTCCTGCTGGCCACACTGGTGCTGATACGATCTTGCCTGAGAAGGCAGATTTCTAGCCCTTGACGTGGCTTTCAATCAATGCTAGTTGGTTCAAGAGCCAGCAGCAGAGCCTGACAGCCTGTTGAAGTCCCTGTGGCACAGGAACACAGCAGAGCAGTGTGGGGAGTGATGGTCTTCAGGATCTCCAACAAACCATCTTGAGGCAAGGCAGCACTGGCTTAACAAGGCTGCCATAACCCCTCCTCCCATCTGAACAGAGAGATCATAGTTACACAGAGCTAGCTCAAAAACTTATGGTGACTTCAATGACCTCACGCTATGTGACTCTGGGGTCAGCACCTCCCTGATTTGGGTCAGCCCTCTGCTAATCTGATTCTTTGCACCAAAACCATCTATGGTGCTCTTGTAGGGCATGGATTTGGGGGAGAAGCCCGAGAAATCACTGTTGCGGGAGCAGTGAGAAGCTGAAGATGGATCAGAGCATTGAAACCTCTTTCCTCAAGACAAAGTACCTGCTGCAAGTATCTTTATGCCCTTTAGCACATGCCTGGAGTACCCACCCAGTGAAATGTATGCCACTTGAACAGTTCCCTTTGCTTTACCCATCCCCCATCCTTCCAAAATCAGACCTTAGATTTGGTTTGAATACCTCCCATGTAGACAGTTTTCCTCGATTCAACTTCAGTAATTTGGACACTGTTGAGTCTTGAGCCGTGAAGGACCCACGGGGCTGAGGCTGAAACGGTTGCGATTTTAGCCCAAGGTTGTCCGGTGCCATTTTTTGTTGGTATGGCACTTACACACTTAATAACGTCTGTTTGAAAGAGATGGAAGCAGCTGTAAAACACATCAGGAGTCAAGTAATCCACACGATTAAGCTGCTTCACAAAGCTCGCAAAGCTAAAAGTGACCTACTAAACCAGTAAGAAATCCAAGCCTGATCGACCACCTCCCCAGAATAAACCCACTCCTTCGCACACATCCAGCAAGGATGGACCACGAGCCATTTAAAATCCAGCAAGATGCATGGAAAGCGGAGTTAGGATGTTTATTTTCAGTGAAGAAGAATAACAAAATGTCTAACGGCGTTTTCAGCTTCCTTTCTGGTGGTTTCAGTGTATTTCACAAGAACAGAAAAAGCAACGACAAAGCTTTTTAGAAGCAGGCAGATACAGACTTGGAGAACTGATGTGCTTCACAGTCCATCCTGAGAAGTGATGTATGGAGCTCTGTTTCTAACCTCTGGAGTTACTGAGGGAACATTACGCCAATTATATCTCTCTTGTAGTTAAAAAGGGCAATGGTGTCCCGGGGTGCATGAAGAAGAGTGGGGCCAGCAGTGAAGCCACCTCTGGAGTATTGGGTCCAGTTCTGGGCTCCCCACTTCAAGAGAGACAGAAAACTGCTGGAGAGAGTCCAGCAGAGGCTCTGAAGATGCTGAGGGGACTGGAGCATCTCTGTGCTGAGGAAAGGCTGAGAATCCTGGGGCTGTTTAGCCTGGAGAAGAGAAGACTGAGAGGGGATCTGATCAATGCTGATCAATAGCTAAAGTGCGGTGGTCAAGAGGATGGGGCCAGACTCTTTTCAGTGGTGCCCAGTGACAGGATAAGGGACAATGGGCACAAACTGGAAACCAGGAGGTTCCATCTGAGCAGAAGGAAAAACTTGTTTCCTGTGAGGGTGCCAGAGCCTTGCCCAGGCTGCCCAGAGAGGTTGTGGAGTCTCCTTCTCTGGAGAGATTCCAAACCTGCCTGGACATGATCCTGGGCAACCTGCTGTGTGTGACCCTACTGGAGCAGGGGGTTTGGATGAGGTGGTCTCCAGAGGTCCCTTCCAACCACAAACTTGCTGGGATTCTGTGATAAAACTAGTGAGACTTTCAGTATGACTAAGAGCTCACAAAAAAAGCCACTCTTGACAGGTCTAAACCTACTAATTCCCTTACAAGGCTTGTACCATCCAGTCCACATCTTGCCAAGCCACCAGAATTCACGTAGACAGTTGTTTCATGCCCTTCATCTCTCGTGCTACACAAGGGCAGTCCCTAAGGGCTCCACTGAGCGACACTTGAACAACTCCTTTTACACCCAGGAAGAAGGGGAAGCTAGAGATGTTTGATGCCATGATTATTGAGAAACTACTCAAGCTCAGAAACATGTTCACTTACCAGAGTCCTCTGCTGACACCTGCCAGATCTGGAGGGAGCTGTCTGGTGGGCCGCTTGTCACCAGCAAACTGAGGAAAGAAAAAGAATCCCACAAAACTCTTCAGGAGCAGAGAACAGCGTTTTTTCCCTGGCCTGGGACAAACTGGTTAGGTGCTCCTCACTGCTCTTCACTCCAAGAAGGACATTGAGGGGCTGGAGCGTGTCCAGAGAAGGACAGTGAAGCTGGGGAAGGGTCTAGAGCACAAGTCTTGTAAGGAGCAGCTGAGGGACCTGGGTCTGTTGAGCCTGGAGAAAAGGAGCCTCAGGGGAGACCTTCTCACTCTTGACAACTCCCTGACAGGAGGCTGAAGCCAGGTGGGGGTCGGTCTCTTTTCCCAGGGAACAAGCAACAGGACAAGAGGAAATGGCCTCAGGTTGTACCACGAGAGATTTAGGATGGACATAAGGAAGAACTTCTTTCCCACAAGTGGTTTAAAAGTCATGGAGATGTGGTGCTGTGGGACATGGTTTAGTGGTGACCTGGCAGTGGTGGGTTAGTGGTTGGACTCAATGATCTTAAAGGTCTTTTCCAACCAAAACAATTCTGTGATTCTATGATTGTTGCCTCTGCTTAGAGCAGAGAAGGGGCCATAAGGACCATAATTCCAGAATTCCTCAAGCCAGGGTGCTCTGCACAGCCCAAGCAAACACAGTTCCATGCAAAGGCACTGAATTAGCACAGCTTCCACAAAGCGCTGGACTGAAAAGGGTGCAAAAAGCCCCAAAGTAGCAGCAGGGGCTTGCGTAGGGTGAGGGAGCTGAACGAGTGAAATGAATCAGCCAGAGGGAAGCGTGTTTGCTGGGTCTACAACCCTCAGCAGGAACAAAACCTTCTGAAACTGAACACGCAGGGACTGTCAGAGCGGTGGCAGCAGCCACGAGCGTCTCTCTCTGCTGGCTGAGCACCTCCATGCAGCGCCAAATGCAGAAGGAAGGGAGGGAAAAGGCAGAGCAAGAAATCTGCACAAGCTCTGGTTGCTCAGACATGGAGTAGGGAGGGATCCCTGGTGAGCCCGCATCAACATCAGCAGCCCCGGAGGCTCGCTTCTGGAAGAAGCTGAGGATTTCAGTTCTCCAGCAGCAGCTTCAGTTTCCAGGTGCCTCAAAAGATGCGCTGCTGCACCTTTCAGTGCCACAGCAGCATGGTGCACTCTGGTTTGCTGAACATCCAAGTAGACGGCTCCTCTCTGAACACCAAGACAGAGTTCTGGCCAGGAACTCCCCAACCAGACTCACACTGCTCTCAGAGCTGGTAGGATCGACCAGTTAGGCTGGGAAGCAGACAAGGAAAAGGAGCCTGCTCTCAGTGGACAAGCGCCTTCTCCATCTCCGGCACACCCTGGAAGGACCTTGTGGCCATACCTGGTGTCTGGAACATACTTCAGGCTGTACACCGGGCGGTTTGAAAATCCACCACATTCCACCTTGAAATCTCTCTCTGAAAATAGGCCCTAGAAATCAGAGACAAGGTAATTTCTTAGAATCAGAATCGTTTTGGTTCCTCAGCACCACATCACCATGGCTTTGAAATCCATCTAGGGACAGGGACTCCACCACTGCCCTGGGCAGCCTAGGCCAGGCCTTGACAACCGTTGTGGGGAAGAAATTCCTCATGTTCAACCTCAGCCTTCCCTGGAACAACTTCCTCTTATTCCTTGCGAGGAGAAGAGACCCCCACCTGGCTCCAACCTCCTTTTAGGGAGTCGTAGAGAGCTAGGAGGTCTCCCCTGAGCCTCCTTTTCTCCAGGCTAAGCAATCCAAGGTCTCAGCTGCTCCTCATAAGACTTGTGCTCTAGACCCCTCACACACTCTCTTCACACTTACTGGTACAAAATTTAGTGTGGTCATTTATCACGAAAAAAGACAGAAACAAAAGAGACACTCTTACTTGGTAAAGCTCTTGCCTGTCTGATAATGCCTGTTTTGACAGGAGCTAACAGCTCCTGCCAAGAGCTCTGTCAGGGTTNCGATAATGCCTGTTTTGACAGGAGCTAAGTATCTCAAAATAGTTAGAGAAAAAAAAGTCTGGAGACAGCTCCTGCCAAGAGCTCTGTCAGGGTTCCACCTGGTTCAGGAGCTTTCTGCTTATCCAGTGACCAAACACCACCTTCTGCTTTAGTGTAGAAGTCCTCAACCCAAGGGTCAACCTCACTGTTCAGCAGTGTGGTCCCCCATGCTTGGGCATCTCTTCCCGTTTACAATCTTCTTTGTTGTCAAGGCCTGGCCCAGGCTGCCCAGGGCAGTGGTGGAGTCCCCATCCCTGGAGGGATTTCAAAGCCATGGAGATGTAGTGCTGAGGGACACAGTTTAGTGGTGTTCTGGCAGTGCTGGGAAGACACCAGGCCAAAGAGGACAGAAAGGCCACCCTGCGTGCAACGCCCACCTGGGTCTCCTTCACCTGCAACGTTGGTGGTGGGAGCAGCTGCAGGATCTCGTTCCCACCAGACTGTCCATAGCTAGCTACACAGATACCTTGGGGGTGGGCATGAAGCAGGTGGTGAGAACATGGTCAGGATGAAGAACATGGTAAGAAATGCCCCCCTCCCCAGCCCCCCCTCCCCGAGCCAGACCCCTAAGTTATGATATGGTCCATGCTGAATCCTGGACCCAGACCAAAAGCTCCAGTCCAGGCTGAGCCTCAGCCACTTGGCCTCACTTCTGGGGTCTTTGCCCTTACTTTGGTCTCCCCTCTCGGGCCCTGACCCAGCCCAACCCAACAGCCTCCCTTCTCCCCTGAACCATTTTCCCTACCTCCATGGCCCCAGTGTGGCCTGATGCCATGACCTCCCTTCTCCCCTTGGCCATTTTCTCTACCCATATGGCCACAGCCCAGACCAATCACACGGCCTCTCTTCTCCCCCCTCCACGGCTCCTACCCCATAGCCCTGGCCTGACTCCACACCCTCCCTTTTGCACCCTGCTCAGCAGCCCTCTTCCCTACCCCCATGGCGTCAACCCAGCCCATCGGCCCCCTTCATTCCCCCGATGCCCTGTCTCAGCCCAGCCCCCCTAACCCCACGTCTTCTCGCCGCGCGAGCCTCGACCCAGTCTCTTTCCCCCCCTCAGCCCCATCTCACGGTTCCCCGGAGCCCATTCGATAAGGCGGGTGGGAGCCTGGAGCTCGAAGGCGTGCAGCTCCTCGTATCTGCAGGGAGACGGGAAGGGAGGCGGGTAGGGGAGGTTGGCGGGGCCGGAGAAGCGAGGCCAGGCCGAGGTAGGGGTCGAAGTTGGGCTTGGGGTTGGGGGTTTCTCTCACAGGCTCAGGGACTGCAGCAGCCACTCATCCGCCGCCTCCTCCGCCGCCTCCATGGCAACCGCAGCCCTCCCGGCGCGCCCAGTGACGTCACGCGACGGCGCGCCGCAGTGACGTGTCTGAGCGCGCGCGCGCGGATTAGCGGGGAGGTGCTGGGAAGGCGCCTGCTAAAACCGGGCGCGACCGGTTTAAACCGGGAGGCATTGAGGAGATTGTGGGTTGTAGTCGCCTCCCTGAGGCGGGGGAAAAAGTAGTGGGGTGTAGAGGGAGGAGTGGGGGTATTCCTGTGAGGGAATCCCGGCGTAGGGTTGTGGGGGATGTTCGGGATGACCGAGGCCTCCCGACAGTGGGCCCTCCGTGGGTGGTGTGTTGTGGCGGTGAGAGGGGAGGGAAGCACAGACAGGTCATGTTGTGGTGTTCGTCTTCAGTCGGACATTGTATTTTAACAAAGCAAACATTAAAATGAGTGCAGACTTGCATGTCGATTTACGAGTATACTGCAGGTAATAATCATGGAATCATAGAATGGTTTGGGTGAGAAGGGACCTTTCAAGCTCATCTAGTCCAACCACCCTGCAGGGAACAGGAACATCTCCAACTAGAGCAGGTTGCTCAGAGCCCCGGCCAACCTCAGCGTTTCCAGGCATGGGGCATCCACCACCTCTAAGGGCAACCTGGGCCAGGGTCTTCACCTTCAGCATCAAAAGATTTCTTACTTCTTTCTACTCTAAATCTCCTCCTTTAGTTTAAAACCATCACCTCTTGTCCTGTTGCAACAGGCCTTGATAAAACTCTGCCCCCATATTTCTGACAGGCCCCTTTAAGCACTGAAAGGCCCCAAGAATGTCTCCCCAGAGCCTTATCTTCTCCAGGCAGAACAACCCCGACTCTCTCAGCCTGGCCTCACACCAGAGGGTTCCAGCCCTCACATCATTGATGTGGCCTCCTCTGGCCCCACTCCAATAGGTTTATGTCTCTCCTGTGCTGAGGACTCCAGAGCTGGACCCAGCACTGCAGGGGGTGTCTCACCAGAGCAGAGCAGAGGGTCAGAATCCCCTCCCTTGACCTGCTGCCCACGCTACTCTGGATGGAGCCCAAGGTACAATTGGCTTCTGGGTTGTGAGTGCATGTTGCTGGCTCATGTCCAGCTTTTCACTCCCCAGCACCCCGAAGTCCTTCTCCACAGGTCTGCTCTCCATTCCTTCATTCCCCAGCCTGGGTTGATACCGGGGTTTGCCCTGACCCAGGTGCAGGGCTTTGCCCTTGCCCTTATTGAACCTGATGTCATTGACCTCAACCCATTGATCCAGCCTCCCCAGGTTTCTCTGCAG
Organism: Baryphthengus martii; assembly: GCA_013396935.1. Lineage (NCBI taxonomy): Eukaryota > Metazoa > Chordata > Aves > Coraciiformes > Momotidae > Baryphthengus > Baryphthengus martii. The sequence continues at coordinate 33,455 of VWZK01017952.1, forward strand.
AGCCATCCTACCCTCAAGCAGATCAACACTCCCACCCAACCTGGTGTCATCTGCAAACTCACTGAGGGTATCTTTGTCCCATTGTCAAGGCCATCGATAAAGATATTAAACAGGAGCGGCCCAAGCACTGTGCCCTGGCAAACACCACTGGTCACTGATCACCAACTGGAGTTAACTCCATTCCAACCACTCTCTGGGCTCAGCCATCCAGACAGTTTTCCACTCACTGAAGCATCTGCCCATCCAAGCCGTGAGCAGCCAGTTTCTCCAGGAGAACACTGTGGGAAACAGAATCCAGAGCTGTTCATCTAGCTGTGGTTCACCACCTGTAACAGTCACACTTCAGGAGCTTGGTAATAATTGGGAGTTTATTACACACTATTGTGCTTTTCCTGCCTCCTGGCTGGGATTTAGGTGGTGTGCGTTGGTGTGAGGCAAGCTGGGTCTATTTGCTGTAACACTGCAAGGTGGCAGCCTACAGCTTCTGAGGTGGCTCCAGAGTAATCAGAAACAGGACTTGTTTTTACAGGAATATGTTTGAATGTGAATCTTCTCATCTGCACAGGATCTCCTGTGTTATTTGGCATTGTGTATTGTATATTTTCCCCTCACTTTTCAGTGTGATGTCAGCATCAGAAGTTGTAAGAGAGGAACGGAGGCTCTTTAGGTGGCTCTGTAGGGCAGATGCCTGGGCTCCTGAGGTGCTTGGAGAGGTGGTAGGACATTCTGTGTGATGTGATTGGTTCAGTCTCAGGCTCTGGTGTCTGAACGCTGTGCTTGGGGCTAATTCAGGGCTGTTATTACAGAAGTCAGTGAGAAAGAAGTGAGGCCAAGAGGCACTAGTGCTGTGAAAACAAAACAGAAAACCAGACCACCCCTCCCTGCAAAAGCCTTATCACTGCAAGTCTTTTTACACACTATGATTCAAAAAGCAAGTGTTGAGTAAACATCTTGTGAAGAATCAGAAAAAAACCTGACTGCAGGTTTTTTTAATGCAAACAAGTAAAAGATCTAGAGCACAAATCTTGTGAGGAACGTCTGAGGGACCTGGGATGGTTGAATCTGGAGAAAAGGAGACTCAGGGAACACCTTCTCACTTTCAACAACTCCTTGCAAGGAGGATGGAGCCAGATGGGGTTTGGTCTCTTCTCCCAAGGAACTGGTGACAGGACAAGAGGAAACAGCCTCAAGTTGCACCAGGGGAGGCTTAGGTTGGACATGTGGAACAATTTCTTGACCAAAAGAGTTATCAAGGCCTGTCTCAGGCTGCCCAGGGCAGTGGTGGAGTCCCCATCCCCATTGTGACTGAGAACCATGGAACACCGAAGCTGATAATCTAGCCTGGACATGACAAATAAATGTGCAACCAAGGGGGTCACGGTCCTATCTTACAGGAAAACTCATAATTTTTGAATTACATGAAGGTGACAAATTCATTTTGGACTTATTTGTGAAATATGCTGCCATGATAGAAATAGTCAAAGCACTCACAAGTGCAAGGCAGCTCTGCAAGTGATAAAGACTGCAAAACCGCTTTCCAACTTTGAGATTAAAAACAACTTGAGAAATGCACAGAACACTCCCACTGAATTGGAAAAAAGGCAACTACAACCGTCTTTCCTGGGATGGTTATAGCACCTCTTCCAACAGGACCATCACCCCAGTGTTGGATCGGGAGCTAACTGCCCTCACTTCACCAATGGAGCAGACACCTAATGATGAGTATAAGCCACATAGCCCATGACAGCCTGTGACCAGGAACACCAGCCCATCACCTTTGCACGAAACAGGTTGAACATTTCCGCAGCAGCAGTTAAAGCAGAGCAACAAATTTATCTTGGGATATGGATTTCATCCAGCCTGTCTCTGCTGTGCCTGCCAATAAACTGTGCTAGTGGAGAAATGCAGGGTCACCTCCCAGTTTCCTTGTTTTTTGTGCCATGAAATATGTCACTGCAACCTGCTTTGGGTGATGTTACTGTAGCAAAGGGGTTGGATGAGATGATCTCCAGAGATCTCTTCCAACTCCTACCATGCTGTGATTCTGTGATTCTCTCTTGCTATTTAGCTATGTCAGATTTTGTTTTTTTCTCTTATCTTGCCACCTTTTTCACCGCCCCATTTTTTTCTGCCCTATCCTGACTCCATCAGACTATTCCCAGGGCCCCCACATGAGCTGCAGATCGATTCCATTACACGCAGGGGCAAAGAAGCCAGCACAAAGTTCATTGAGATGGTTTATGAGGAGTGTCATTCTGAGCTCATCAAAACCCACTTAGGAGCATCTTCCTCTTCTCTTAACACAGATCTCTAGCAGAGCTCCGTCCCTGAGAGGATAGGACATAAATAAATATGATCCTGGCCTGTACTTCCGAGAGTTCTCCTTCTGTCTTCCCACAGATTACGTGATTTAACTTGCTGATTAAGAAGTACCACGTGGTCATTCAGTAGTACTCCACAAACCCACCAGCATTCAACAGCTCACAGCCTCCAAGTTCTTCCCTGACCTTCTTTGCTCATTGGTTCTGCTGCTCACTAAGAGCTGTTAGATCTTTCTGCTCTTTATTTGACCAGGCAAAGGGCGAGTTGCTCAGGCAGTAACAAGCCCACCGGTCCTGCAGAAATACAACTCTTTTGAACAGATAACAGTGTATATGTCACAGAATCCCAGCATGGTGGAGTTGGAAGGGATGTCTGGAGATCATCTTGTCCCAACCCCGTGCTACAGCAGGGTCACCCAGAGAAAAGAATTAACAGAAGAAGGTGACAGAAGGCTGAGATAGCTCTGAGTCTACATTGCTGTATTCTCACATGCAGCTGGTGATGTCATGGCTTTACTTCTCAGCTCATTCCAACAGCCAGTGCTGGGTAAACAGTTGAACTCAGTGATCTTAAAGGTCTTTTCCAACCAAAATGATTCTATGATTGCTTTAATACATTTGATTATTAGAAGTCTGTGAAGGATCATAGAATCATTTTGGTTGGAAGAGACATTTAAGATCATAGAGTCCAAGCATTAACTCAGCACTGCCTGCTCACCATTAAACCATATCCCTGAGCACCACATCTCCATGGTTTTGAAACCCCTCCAGGAATAGGGACTCCACCACTGCCCTGGGCAGCCTGGGCCAGGCCTTGACAACCCTTTTGGGGAAGAAATTGTTCCTCATGTCTAATCTAAACCTCTCCTGGCACAACTTGGGGCCGTTTCCTCTTGTCTTGTTGCTTCTTCCTTGGGAGACCAACACCCATCTGGCTCCAGCCTCCTTTCAATGAGTTGTTGAAAGCAAGAAGGTCTTCCCTGAACCTTCTTTTCTCCAGACTGAACAACCCCAGGTCCTTCAGTCACTCCTCACAAGACTTGTGCTCTAAAGCCTTCCTCAGCTTTGTTGCTCTTCTCTGGTCAGGCTCCAACCCTTCAATGTCCTTATTGGAGTCAGGGGCCCAAAACTGAACGCAGGATTTGAGGGGCATCCTCCCCAGTGCCCAATCTAGGGGGACGATCACTGCCTTAGTCCTGCTGACCACACCAGTGCTGATCCAAGCCAGGATGCTGATCGAAGCCAGGATGATGATGCAAGCACATGCTGGCTCATCTTCAGCCGACTGTAGACCAACACTCCCAGGTCTTTTTCTGCCGGGCAGTTGCCAGCCACTCTGCCTCCATCTGGAGTGTTGCAGGGGGTTGTTGTGACCCAAGGGCAGGACCCAGCCCTCATTCCATCAATCCAACCTGGCCAGACTGCTCTGTACATCCTCCTGTCCCTCTAGCAGATCACCCCTTCCATTTAGTAGCATGGACCCATAGCTCTGTCCCCCCACATCTCACATTTGAGTGCCCATGTAGGTAGTTTCCCACCCAAATGCAGCCTTTCTGCTTCAAGTAACATTTTCCTCTCTGCTGGGGTGACAGGTTTGAGGTTAGCTTTCTTCACTCATTTGTGCAGCCCAAACCATACTGAACAATAATTATTAATTTTCAAGTACTCCTGTTTGGTTTTGAGAATGGTTTCCCCCCAAAAAAGCATTCATTCTAGGGGCCATAACCCTTCTCTCTGGAGACAGCAAAAAGACATGGTTTTGCCAACAGCTCTGAGAAAACTGTTGCCAAGAACATAACTTCTGATGGTCTCAGCTGACGACAGAGCCGAAGAAAACCAGACCTCAGACCCTTCCAATTACAAACTGACAGACTGCCAGTAACTTTTCTTACTGGTCCTTGGCAATATTACAGATAAAGAGCAGATGATAGAAAATCTTCCCAATATTCTCCTTTTGTAGCCACGCCAGCACTCAGACAGATCTTCTTCTCATCTGTCTGGAAAGGGGCAGGTACCTTGAAAGTAATGTCATAAAAAAAATCCACACGTGAACTAATTCTGCCAGAATTCATATTGGAAATGTAGGTTTTATGTAAGACTTAGTGCAGCCAATGTTGTACAAAATGAGCCATTTCTGTGATATTTGTGAGGAAAACATAGCTACAGAACTGAACATGAATTTTTAAGACAATTTCTTCAACTCTAGCTAATTTAAATTCAGTAGCACTGACAGATGCAATGAAGGATGAAGGGTTATGATGTGGAAGTTGGTTCGCACAATATTTGAGGGAACAAAGAAGGAAAATGGGAAAGTAACCCACAAGCACTGCTCTGAAGAGCTGTGGATGGCCAGAGCAGAATCCGGGAGCAGTCATGGGTGAAAACCAGAATTATCGCCATGCTGCTGAAACAGGAACGATTCTGGATTTGTGATACTGCTTTTGAGAGACAAATTTACACCTCATATGCTCAACTATTCAAAGGATGTTTCAATGTTTTCTACTTGCTTCTCTGCCACTGCATTTTTTGTCCTTACAATCATCGTTCAGAAAAGCTACACTGACACGTGTCCTGTTCATACATAATCTGCAGAATGAGGCAGATTGATATCAGTGAAATGATAAAACAACAGATACTAGGAAAGGGCACTGCAAGAAACAGCAGGCTGAGTCTTTTCAGTCATTCATTTAATTTCATTTCATTTCATTCGAGACTTTTTTTTCTCCAAATGAGCACTGAGGGAGCAGAAAATGAAGATCTCGGGTTCCGTGTTCAAGACAAACCAAAGGGGAGACTGAACAAACACATTGAAGGCTACAAAATCCACTGGACCTGCTTCTACCTCAGGAACTGAGTAATTAAGAACTGAAAATAATTGAAGATAGTGCCAGTACTAGTATATGGGAGCCCCATATGCAGACAGGCTGGTACCCACAGATCAAGTGTGGAAGGACCAGTGGTGCGTCATGCTAAGGAGGCAGAGCCATGGTTCACAAACTCATTGGCCTCCTCTCTACTTAAAAGGGAGGAGTGGCTTGTAGGCTATTTCAAGAAAATTATTTGTAAAAAATTTGGCAATATAATATATTGAATTTGGTAAAAAGGAATATTCAATAAATTTTGAGATACATAATTTACTCTGCAGAAGGTTCGTTTCCCCTGAGATGAAGGAAGAAGGAACAGCCCAAACAGAAACAAGGTGCTAGATCTTAAAAAGTCAACAAGTTAAATAACTGATTGAACATCTTGCAGTTTGAGATCCAACTCCCTCAAAGAGAGCAAAATGGTCTAATTGAAATATTGAGCTGTAAATCATTTTACAATGAATTATTATAACTAAAAAAAAAAATAAATATGAGTGGCTCGTTTATATAAAAATGAATAAAAACTAGAAATGAGATTAAATTCATTCAGTTACAGACGACTGCATCAAAATCGAAATTAAACTGTACTCTGTGTGTGTGTGTCCGTGTGTGGGAAAATAGAAAAGAGGACAGTGAAAGGGAAAAGCAGGTTCTTGTATCGATTTACATGACAAATAGGTGCTGATTGGTACATGGACTGATTAAGCGGTTACAATTTTTTCCACCAGATATCACCGGGACAAAAGACTTATCAGCATATACATGTAAAAATTAGAAGAAGAAAGAGATGAAAATATTCTCGCTCCCTGCTTATCTCCCCACAGCCACTGCGTGAGCTGAGCGATTAAAATGTGGGATTCTTACAGCAGTAGCCGGATGAGGTCATGATTAATGCGGTCGACAGCATCCCCCTGACACCGCGTGGCAGAACCCTGCGTGCCATTTATTTTTGTGCATTATAGTAATTTAATGGAGCTTTCTGTGTAGCTTATTTTTTGAGGGCTGAGCTTCTGGCTCATGCGCCGGCGCCTTGTCAGTGCATTCACACAGCAGAACAGGAAAATTCATGCACTGTTTTGGAGGGCTTAGAGGAGGAAAAGGCTCATAAGGGAAGGGATGGGTAGTCTAGAGCACAAATCTTGTGAAGAGTGGCTGAGGGACCTGGGTTTGTTTAACCTGGAGAAAAGGAGGCTCAAGGGAGACCTTCTCACTTTCAACAGCTCACCGAAGGGAGGCTAGAGTCAGGTAGTGTCAGTCTCTTCTCCCAGAGAACACATGACAGAACAAGAAGAAATGGCCTCATGTTGAGCCAGGAGAGGTTCAGGTTGGACATGAGGAACAATTTCTTCCCTACAAAGGTTGTCAAGGCCTGTCCCAGGCTGCCCAGGGCAGTGGTGGAGTCCCATCCCTGGAGGGATTTCAAAGCCGTGGAGATGTGGTGCTGAGGGACACAGTTCAGTGGTGACCTGGCAGTGCTGGGTTAACGGTTGGACTCAATGGTTTTAAAGGTCTTTCCCAACCCAAACAATTCTGTGATTCTATGAAAATTCTAAAGGAAGTGATTATAAGGGAGAGAAAGGAAGGTCATAATGAGCTACCAGGAAGTATTTAGTAACAATAATTATAGAATCATGCAATGGTGTCACTTGGAAGGGACCTTCAAAGGTCACCTAGTCCAATTCCCCTGCAGGGTGCAGTGACATCTGCAACTAGAGCAGGTTGCTCAAAGACCCAAGCAATCTCACCTGGAATCTTTGCAGGGATCAGGCATCGACCACCTGTCTGGGCAACCCTGGCCAGGATCTCACCACTCTCAGTGTCAAACATTTCTTCGTTCTCTCTAGTCTGAATCTCCCTCTTTTAGTTTAAAACCATCACTCCTTGTCCTATCACAACAGGTCCTGCTACAAAAGTCTGTCCCCATCTTTCTGATGGGCCCTTTAAGTTCTGAGGGATATCCCTGAAGCCATACTGCATATTCCAAATCAACCATTTTATGGTGCTTATTTCAGAATAAAAAAAAGTCCTCGCTCGAATCTGAAGCGTTTTTTTAACAGTTGAAGTTGGTTTTATAGCATTGAGGGACTACATCTGTAGTGGAGTAGCTGCCACCAGCCACAAATCTCTTTCCTGAGGTATCGGGTTGGACAGACAGCCAACGGAGCAGAATATCTGTTGGAATTACCACGTCATTAAAACTCATCATGTTCAGGAGGTTGCTACGGAATCGAACAGATGTAGCACCACAGTTTTGTTGTAGTTGTTACCTTTGAATGGAAAGGGGAGAAGGGCTACTCTACAATGGTGGACCACCTCCAGTACAGCACAACAGCTGAAGCACAGCGATAATTTCTGACCATTACCCGCTCTTTGTGATCAGAACCAGCTCCAAATATCTGCTGGGCAGGATCTGGAGACCAGAACCTCCTGGAAGTGAACAAATGACGCTACGGTTAGTGATGTATGTTCAGGAGCTTTAAAGCTTACCCTGCATTGCAAGAAACCAGAATGGCCTTGCTCAAGCTAATCTCAAATTTCCCTTGAGCACAAGAACACAGACGGAGCAGTTACGCATTAGAGAAGGATTAATGCATGTGACGAGTAACCAGAGTGAGAGCAGAGAGATCCAGAGACAGAACACAGTCGTAGGTGGGGTTTTCATGGTAGTAGAGGGATTACCTGGCATCGCTCACGTTAATTCAGCTCCCTGCAAGCTGCAGACTTTTACACGTGCTCAGGCCGTTGTTTAATCATTAAATTTGGCACCTCACAAACTGTGTCAAAGGGAGGACTGTGTGTGGTCAACACGAGCTGCCTGCATCCAGCAGCTCAATGCTAGAAACAAGGAGGGTAAACAGATAATTGCAGATAAAAGCTGGCCCTGAACTGAAGTTTTTCAAGCCATAGAAAGAAAACTTACTTAGTTTTGCTTCATTTTCCCCAGCACACCTGATAAAAACAGCGAATGGAAGCGTGTCCAGTGGTGAAACCAGCCCACGAGAGGCACTACGTCCTGTGCCTGTGACCCAGAAGCCTCTGGAAATAAGGTTTTTAGGATTTCTTGCTTATGCTATTTGCATGTTTACCTATGCATGGGCAGCTCCATAGTTAAAAGAAAATCTGCTGTAGATGTGATCTACCCTGCTTTGGGCTGGGTAGAGCTCATTGGTTTCTGTTATATACATCTAGCACATTCATTGCTGGTAGCAATAGGTTAATGAGTAATTTTGGGAGGTTATTATTCTCCTCTGAGCAGAGTATTGCACATTGGCAGCAATTATAGAATCCCAGAATCACATCATAGTGGGGGTTGAAAGGGACTGCTGGAGGTCATCTCATCTAATCCCACTGCTCCAGCAGGGTCACCCAGAGCACATTGCCCAGGATCATGTCCAGGTGGGTTTGGAATCTCTCCAGGGAAGGAGACTCCACAACCTCTCTGGGCAGCCTGGGCCAGGCTCTGGCACCCTCACAGCAAAGAATTTTCTCCTCCTGTTCAGATGGAACTTTCGGGGTTCCAGTTTATGCTGATTGTCCCTTGTCCTGTTGCTGGGCACCTCTGAGAAGAGTCTGGCCCCATCCTCTTGGCCCCTCACCCTTGAGATATTGATCGGCATTGAGAAGATCTCAGTCTTGTCTTCTCCAGGCTAAACAGCCCCAGGGCTCTCAGCCTTTCCTCGGCACAGAGATGCTCCGGTCCCCTCAGCATCTTTGGAGCCTCCAGTAGTTCCTTGTTTCTCTTGAACTGTGGAGCCCAGAACTGGACCCAATACTCCAGAGGTGGCCTCTCTAGGGCAAAGATCTGCTGGTCACACTCTTTTTCATGCAGCCCAGGAGACCATTGGCCTTCTTGGCCACGAAGTCCCGTTACTGGCTGATTGTTAACAACTTATCGTCCACCGGAATGTGATGGAGTAACTACACAGTGAGATTATGAAAGCATCCAGTACCTTCAAGTTTGGTCAAGTAATGAGGAGAGAAAGAAACTGACCCTACAAAAACCTGGCTGGTAGCTTTGGCACTGGCTGGGGTGGGAGCGAGGAAGACAGCGTTGGCTTTTCTCTTGAGTAGTTCCCAGGTGTTTTAGTGGTAGAAGTGGAGGCGCTGCTGTATCACAGAATCACAAGATGGCTTGCGTGTGAAGGGACTTCTGGAGATCATCTCGTCCAAACCACACTGCTAAAGCAGGATCATCTGGAACAGGTTGCCCAGGAGAAGAAAGACAGAAGGAAATCTCAGACAACTTTCTAAAAGGTTTGGCTGTTGCAGAAGTAAGCATGACTAACAAAAATGCTGTGACTTAGGTCATTTTAAACACGGGGCTTCATTTCTCTTCTCTGTTGAACAAACACCACATTATTACTATTATAAATTACCCTCTTTCCCTGGCAGGTTCTCAGTAAATTTCATGAAATTGTAGCAATTTATAAAACTATTTCCTCCATGGGAGCTGATAAGTAATTCTCATCTAAATGCTTCGTATTATTATCAGGAGGCAACATCTCCGCACGTCACTCTTTATTTCTTTCACTGAATGCAATCGCAGTAGGCTGGCATAGGCAAGACTGCTCCTATAAATAATCCACACTCGTAGGTACAAAAATGCCACTTAATCTCAGCTCCTTTGAAAGCAGGAGCTGCAGTGACAAAAGTCCTCACAAGCTCTAAGAGCATTCACAAATCAAAGCAAAACCCCCTATTTTTCTAACGAAGGTGTTTCTGAAAACAACCATGTCGGTAATATCCAATATCTAATGATGTCAGAACAAGCTCATTTCCTTTGAAGACATGGAAACTGTGTTTCTGAGCAGAAAAGAATCAGCAGATCTGCGGCATTTTGACATTGCTAAGGATTTTTTTGTGGGTGTAATTTAAACAAACCAGGGCAGTAGATTTTGGTTACTGTAAGTTGAATACTAACTAAAGACACAGAGAGAGCAGTCGTTGGTCTTTATTGCCAAAATATAAAGAGACATTAAATGAAGTCCCAAGAGAGCTAGACACGAAGCAGAAGCTATCCAACATCTATCCCATCAGCTGGTTAACAAAGCATGCTGGCAGATTTGTGGATAGTTCCATCAGAGAACTACGATGAAGAGTGATGAGACTTGAAATTTTTCTGCTGCTCAACAAGGGAAAAGAAAAGCAAATAGGAGCAGGAGTTTTGTCAGTAAGATGTGTGCATGAAGAAGAGTGTGGCCAGCAGGTCAAGGGAGGTTGTCTTCCCCCTCTGCTCTGCCCTGATGAGACCGCCTCTGGAGTATTGTGTCCAGTTCTGGGCTCCTCAGTTCAAGAGAGACAAGGAACTGGAGAGAGTCCAGCAGAGACTCCAAAGATGCTGAGGGGACCGGAGCATCTCTGTGCCAAGGAAAGGCTGAGAGCCCTGGGGCTGTTTAGCCTGGAGAAGAGAAGACTGAGAGGAGATCTGATCAATGCTGATTAACCCCTTTGGACAGCCTATTCCAGAACTCTGGCACCATCACAGGAAAAAAATTTTTCCTGATGTTGAGATGGAACTTCCTGGGTTCCAGTTTGTGCCCACCACCCCTTGTCGTGTCACATGGTTTCTCAGGCATGAAAAAGCAGCAGCAAGTCAAGGAGAGAGGCCTCCATGATGGAGGGAGAGACCATCAGATGAATGTGGGTACTGAGAAGCTACTTGGGGTGTCTATATTTTTATATGATGCAAAATCAGGTATATTTTGTTTTGATTTTCTGATTGTATTTCATTTTGAAATGAGGAAAAAAAAATCAAATCATGTTTTTCCTGAAAGATTTCTGTGCAAAAAGAAGAGTGATCTGAGCTGCTGGGATGTGGAAGGTCTGGAGAAGGGGGGGACTACCATCCCTGAAGGTTAAGGGGAGAACACTGGAATAATTTAAGGGCAATAATGAGTATTAGGTGAGGAAATTTGCTGCTTGGATGTTCTGGCTGAACACAGAAATTGAGTATGGGAAGGATTTGGGGGTTCATGTTCATAAGCAAACTGCATTTCATGGCTCAGAAATACCCAGCTACGTCTGGAATACTGGTGCTCAGAGCCTGCAAGTTCTTCTCCTCAATGCAATTCTTATTTATTTTTTGTTCCATATTAAACTGAGATGAAGATTTGGAGCAGAACAGGCATTATGTGAATACAACGTCTGGTAGGAGGCAGCTGCACGACCCTCTGGATATTAGTGTAATGCTATTGTTGCAGATAACAAATAATATTACCTGGAAATGGTTTCTAGCTGTTAGGCAAAATTATTTTATTGTCAAATGTAATGAATGAGGGAAGTGGAGAAGACTTTAGCATCCCATCCTGGTAGTTATGTTCTGTAATGTTATTCGGAACACTGGCTGCAAGCCTCTCTACTCTGCCTGCTCTCACCTTGCCCTTAAATGCAGATGGCTTGTCAAGGCCTGGCCCAGGCTGCCCAGGGCAGTGGTGGAGTCCCCATCCCTGGAGGGGTTTCAAAGCCGTGGAGATGTGGTGCTGAGGGACAGGGTTTAGTGGTGACCTGGCAGTGCTGGGTTAATGGTTGGACTTGATGATCTTAAAAGTCTTTTCCAAACCAAAACGATTCTGTGATTCTGTGATTCTGTCAGGTTTCAGCTGTGGTGTCCCTGGTGGGCTTGGGGACAACCAGACCGCCTTTGCTGGAACAAGATAGGGGGAAGACATCCCACCCTTGGTGGGGGCTGTTGCACTGCTCAGTTTCCAGCCCTTGTGGATCTGGTTAGCCAGAGGTGAGTCTGCCCCATCTTTGGCAGGACATCAAAGTTATAGGGAGAGAAAGCAGAGGTTTATTCCTATGATTCTGTGATTCCATGATTCTGTGATTTCACCATTCTCTGATATTCTTATATTCTGGTTCTGTATTAAGAGCCAACTGAGGTCTTTGCTTCCTTCTGAAGTAGCCAACACTATCCTCCTCTACTCAAGTAAAGAAAGTCCAGTTCCTCGAAGTAAATGGACAGCTCACACTGCACAAGGAGAAAACTCTATTTAACAAACAAGTAAAATCCTTTGAGTGGGTTTTCTTGACCTGTGACCAAGAAGGCCAATGGTCTCCTAGGGTACATGGAGAAGAGTGGGGCCAGCAGGTCAAGGGAGATTCTTTTCATGCTCTACTCTGCCCTGCAGTGAAGCCACCTCTGGAGTATTGGGTCCAGTTCTGGGCTCCCCAATTCAAGAGAGACAGAGGGTCCAGCAGAGGCTCTGAAGATACTGAGAGGACTGGAGCATCTCTGCTGAGGAAAGGCTGAGAGCCCTGGGTCTGCTTAGCCTGGAGAAGAGAAGACTGAGGGGATCTGATCAATGTTGATCAACTGCTAAAGGGCAGGGGCCAAGAGGATGGGGCCAGACTCTTTTCAGTGGTGCCCAGCGACAGGACGAGGGACAATGGGCACAAACTGGAACCCAGGAGGTTCCATCTGAACAGAAGGAAAACTTGTTTCCTGTGAGAGTGTCAGAGCCTTGCCCAGGCTGCCCAGAGATGTTGTGGAGTCTCCTTCTCTGGAGAGATTCCAAACCCACGTGGACATGATCCTGGTCATCGTGCCCTGGGTGACCCTGCTGGAGCAGTGGGGTTGGACGAGATGATCTCCAGAGGTCCCTTCAGCCATTACCGTGCTGGGATTCTGTGATTCTTCTTTTATGTACTCATGCCGGCAAATAGGTGCAGCACTAGGATTCCTGCCTTTGTTGCAGGCTCTGCTCCTTCTCGGGATGTCCTAGAAAGATCCCCTCCTCCTTGAGGCTACATCCTATCAATATTGCACTGTAGAAGGGGGGACAGGAATCCCAGTAATGACTTTATCTTAATAATTTCCTGAGATAAATTGTAGAATCACAAGATGGTTTGTGTTGGAAGGCACCTTTCAAGGTCATCAAGATCAGCCCCCCTGCAGGGAGCAGGGACATCTGCAACTAGAGCAGGTTGCTCAGAGCCTCAGCCAACCTCATCTGGAAAGTTTCCAGGGATGGGGCATTGACCGCCTCACTGGGATGCCTGGGCCAGGGTCTCACCACCCTCAGTTTCTTCCTTTTCTCTCATCTCAATCTTCTTATTTTAGTTTAAAACCACCAACTATTGTCCTGTCACAAAAGACACTTGTGCTGGAGCGGTGCCTCCTCTTTGCAGGTCCTGTAGAATAACAACAAGGGAATACCTGTTTATTCCCTTATAATGAAATAAACATCTAGGAAGTAGTAAATGTTATTTTTTTGTGTTCATTTTTTGTGTTTTGTTTTTTTCACCCCAGTTTTCCCATGGGCCCTGAAAGGGGAGGAGCGGTGCTGCTGGTGGATCTCAGCACTTCACCCCTGTGACTGCCATGGCTGATTTTCTGCTGCAGTTCATGGTCACGAACCATCACCCAAGACTACCATGAGATTTTTATGGCAGCTGGTCATATCCTACCTAGTGGTGCTAGGAGAAATGAAATGTGTCCTTTCTCCATGGCTTAATTTTTCTTTTCCCTCTGACTAGCTGAGGGGAGAGTTCATCTCGCCCTGTCTCCTCCTAGACCATGCACCCTCTTCCACCACAGTGCAAGAAATTTTGAGTCTCTTTTCAGTGTGTCATCAGGGCTTTGGGAGGAGTTTCCAAGCAAAGCAGCTTTTTGGGAAAAAATACCCTGATGGATTCTGGGTTATCCCTCTAGGCTGAGCACCTCCACAGTGCCAGGCTCTGCACAGCTCCCTGCTCATGTGCTGTCTGCTTCCCATCCTCAGGGCACCTGGAAGAATCCATACAATCAAAATAGGAGCTAAAATTCCTATGTTTAGGTTTTTTTCGATTGAGAACACTTGTCTCTGCCAAATGACTTTTGGAGAGGAGTAAAACCATATATATATAGTGGCAGGGTCGGGGGAAATGCTGGAAGCATTATTTGGTGCTTATGTCTTGTTTGGTGATGATGAAGCTGATGCAGGATTATTATATTGAGGTTTTATGATTATCCTTCAAGAAGCATTTTAATAAAGAGTGTTGGGAAAAAAAATCGTGAGTATTGTTAAACATTTGGATAATGTGTATTAGAGTGAGAGAGCCTCTGGGTGCTCATTTTGTAAGAGAGGGTTCAATCATCTCATACATGAATTTATGTGGGCAACAGGGATCTGATGTTGGAGAAGAAATGAACCGAGATCTTATGGCAGGAAATGAGCAACATCAAAGTGGAATTACGGCTTGAGCTTTGAAGAGTGAGAGTAATAAAAAAGAACATTTTACTGGTCTTTATGGATGGCTCCTTGCTGCTGAGCAAAGGAGGGGATTGCAACTGAAAGCTCCACTCTACACCAACTAGAAGTGATGGAGCTTTGTGCTGCAAGGAGACATCAGCTCTCCTGGACCCAAGGGAAAATTAATCATCTGTGATGCCCACTCTCTAACACAGTCTAAACCTGGAAGACACCAAAGCTCATTAGAGACTTCCTGGTCCCAGAAAAGCTCTTCAGGCACCTGAACTTGCTGTGCTTTTTAGTGCTTCTGCAAGATCCCTGGTGGAAACTTCTTTCTTAACATGTGTGCAGGTGTCGTCTCTTGTGAACAGGGAAGTGTTGAAGTTTCACATGACAAATAGATGAACGTCTTTTTTTCCCCTGACTGGGTCCCATGGTGGCTACTTTGAGGCAACTAAGACGATGCTGATACCTTCAGTGGCTTATAAGGAGTTGTTTAGCCTGGAGAAGACCAGGCTCAGGGAAGACCATCCCTCTCTTGACAATTCCCTGAAAGGAGATTGGAGCCAGGTTGGGCACAGCCTCTTCTCCCAAGGACAAGCAACAGGACAAGAGGAAACGGCCTCAATTTAAAACGGTTAATGAAAGAATCATAGAATCATGTAAATAGTTTGGATTGGAAGGGACCTTTCAAGGTCATCTCGTCCAACCCCCCTGCACTGACCAAGGACATCTACAACTAGAGCAAGTTGCTCAGAGCCCCAGCTAATCTGACCTGGAATATTTCCAGGGATGGGACATTAACCACCTCTCTGGGCAACCTGGCCCAGGGTCTCATCATCTTGTGTCAAAAATTTCTTCCTTCTCTCTAGTCTGAATCTCCCCTCTTTTAGTTTAAAATCGTCATCCCATGTCCTGTCTCAACAGACCCTGCTAAAAAGTCTGTCCCCATCTTTCTGACAGGTCCCTGTAAGTGCTGAAAGGCCACAAGAAGGTCTCTCCCCACGAGTCTTCTTTTTTCCAGGCTCAACAACCCCAACTCTCTCAGCCTGGCCTCACAGCAGAGAGGTTCCAGCCCTTGGATCATTTATTTGGCCTCCTCTGGCCCCACTCTAACAGGTTCATGTCTCTCCTGTGCTGAGGACTCCAGAGCTGGACCCACCAACTGCAGGGGAGGTCTCACCAGAGCAGAGTTTATCAGGAGCTCACCCAAACCTCCCCCCAAATCTCTGTCACAGACCTTAGCTGCATTAGTGAGCTCTGAAAAGTTCTGTTAGAGACATGCCTTAGGAAAGGCAGATATTTCAGTATGTTAATTTTAGAAAAAATCTGAAATGTCTCAAAAGATCAGAGATGTTCATTTGCACCCAACTAGCTGCCTGCTCTAGAAGAAAAAATGAATTAGATAAGCTCCAGATAAGCAATCACACTTTCTGATGCTTGAGAGCATCTCTGTCTTAAAATTGAGGTTCATGGTGTTTTATTGTCTGTTCCTTCACCTTGAATTTCCTAGTGCAGGAACCTATGAATCAGGCTGTTGGATGCAAGAGGTGGTTGATGGCACCATACTGCACACAGACACCGTTTCGTCCAGCTGCACAAGCTGTGTTTTTCATTTATCTTTAACATTTCCCACAGTTTTGTTGTCCTGTAAAATGATTTTGTAGTTTCCTCACCCAGGAGGAACCGTCCAGAATCATTTGCAGAGAAAAAAGATAACTGCTTATCTTAAATGGAGGAATTCAAATAATATGTCCTCCACAGTGCAATGTGGAAGCGATATAAGAAAGAAATGTGGTCCTGCTCCAGCTCAGCTTTATTTAGTGTGGTTTTGGCTTTATTTAGTTCATTTGCAGCTTTATTTAGTTCATTTGCAGCTTTATTTAGTGCATTCGTAGCTTTATTTGGTGCGTCAGTGATTTAGTCACTGCAGGTTAGAAACCAAACTAGAAAATTATAAATATTACAGCAGGTCTACTAAAAATGTCACAGAAATAGGGTGAAATACATTAACAGAGAGATATCACAGTTCAGGGGAACCAATTGGAACTCCGAAGGTGATGACATCATAATTAACCATAGGACTGGAATAATAAATAACATGAGGTTTCCGCACTGCTGTAAATTTTACCCAAATAAACAGATTTTTTTAGAAAGGGGAAAGACTTTTTAACTGAAGATTTTATTTCCTTGTTCCATAAAATGTAAATGATGGGGCTTAACAGGAGAGTCAAAATAGTGAAGACGATGTTGCTTATGACGTGGACGTCAACAGGGATTTCCACTCTGTAAGAGGTGTATGCCACCGTAATGGAGGAGTCGTAAGTGCCCACCATAAGCAGATGGGAAGTACCTGTGGGAAAAATTTTCATGTGTCCATCTTTGGAGTTGATCTTTAGTATGGACAGGATGGTGTGGATGTACAAGAAGGCGATGAGCAACAGAAGGACAACTGACACTATTGTAGTGATGGAGAACCCCAAGAAGGTCTGGAAATTGAACCTTAAGTCCGAGTACGTGGCTTGTACCACTGATAGGGGGTCATGAAAGGACCCTGTTTGTGTCCATCTGTAGGTCTGTGTGATCACAGGCACAGGTATTGGCAGCACAGTGATCCAGGTGCTCACTGCCAGCTGGATGTTCACTCTTCTGGTCATTTTGTCTGGGTAACAGAGGGGGTTACATATGGCTTCATAGTGGTCGTAAGCCATGACCACTGGGAGAAGCAACTTGGTTACTGTGAGCCCATGAAAACTGTACATCTACAGAGAACAGCCCCTAAATGAGATGGTTTTGGCATTGGCCAGGAACATTGCCAGCATTTTGCAGATGGTGGTAGTTGTGAATAGCACATCTAACACCGAGAGGCTGATCAGGAAGAAGCACATGGAGGTGCAGACCATATGGTTGACCACAACCACGAGGGTGATCATGGCATTACCAACCAAGATCAGCAGGTAGAATAGCAAGAACACAATGAAGAAAGGAGTCTGGAAATCCTGGAGAGCTGGAAAACCCACCAAGGAAAATACTTTGGTGAAAACATTGCTGCTGGAGCTCTCTATGATGGGGCTGGTCAAAACACCTGCAAGGATGAAATAATATATAAGGATATATAAGTATATATATATGAGGAAATTAAATATAAGAACTTTTTTTATGCTGAGGGTGGTGAGATCCTGGCCCAGGCTGTCCAGAGAGGTGGTCAACACCCCATCCCTAGAAACATTCCAAGTGAGGTTGGTTGGGACTCTGAGCAACCTGCTCTAGTTGCAGATGTCCCTGGTCAGTGCAGGGGGGTTGAACTAGATGACCTTGAAAGGTCCCGTCCAACTCCAAACACCGTTCTGTGAGCCTATGATTCTTTGAAGAGGACATAAGGAAGCAGGCTGGTGTGCAGGAAGACATTTCTCTGAGGATATTTGCAGGACTTCTGCTAGCAAATGGATTTTGGATGAAATCTCACCAAGCTGAGCACATTGCAAGACACAGCTTGGCTCCTTATGTCTCTAACCCGCGATGAAGATGATATGAGTTGCATCTATAGATGACATGCTCTTCAGCTTTGGCCACGAAGGGCAAGGATTCATCTCACCTAGCTCTGGGTACTCTCCATGCAGAGCCTCCAATCTCTATCTACACAGGTCCTCCTGGGTTCCTTTTCTGGTCTCTGGGGAAAGGGGGCATTTTGGGGGATGCAGCTTGTCTTCCTTGTTCTGCACCAAGGAGGAGATGAGCAGTGTTATGGAAATGCTCGTTTCTATTCTCTAAGGGAATTCAGAGAATTAGCTCAGAAGTGCTCTATCCGTCAACCATGCATCTCTCTTTTGCTAGATTATTCCAGTCTTGGCTACCCAAAGTCGTTCTCATCACAGTTTTCCATGTTTGTGTTACCTCTGCTTGGCTACTTGTGGCTTCCTGCATTTCCTACAGTCATTATAGCAGACAGATGATTTCTGCTGCTGCTGCTGAAATTCAGATGAAAATGTCCAATTTCTTTTGACTTCCAGGTCGTTTAGTACTTAAAACCAAAGGATTTTTTATGTTAGTTTTTTTGGCTGAGGTAGGTCAGGGCTGTATTTTTTTACCGTAGCCAGAAATGTTCTAGAGATTCAAGAAGTTCAGAAACACTGGAATGAAAAATTAGGACTAAGTATCTGTCAGTGACTTCAGCTGAGATGGAGGAGGACACAATGTGTGATAACTCATAGCCCTTACATATCTCTATTTTCTGTAATGTTGCTCTACAATTGCATTATTCATAAAAACTTCTGATACTTTCTGGATTTCTCCAGGAAGGTTAAGAAAGAGCAGGCTGGACTTTTCCATTTATTTGACATGATGAGCTTTTAAGATTCCCGAGTTACGAAGATTTTATCTTCTCTCCATAGAAATACTTGCTTTGTGGTTCATAAAGATTTAACACAGATTGGAAAGGACTGCTCTGCCCAACCCCTAAGGAATATGTGTGTTTGCTGTGGAAAAATAAAGTGGCACTTTGGAAACTTCCAGCATCTTCTATTCAAGCTGTGAAAACGTTGCTGCGCTTTCATAGGCACAAATTCCTTTGGAATTTGACTGTTTTCTCTAACATTGGGCAAATCAAAACTAAGATAATGTTCAGAGGATAACCCACCCTTGTTTTCATTAGGTTTATGCTAAAAAAAGAAGGAGAAATGAAGCTTAATTAAGTTTTTATTCCTTTTCTTCATTTTCTTATCCAAATTTAAGGGAGGGGAAGTAAAGCTCGCTTGGAAATGTTTTGTGCTTGGCCTCAAGTAGTTGAGAGTAATGGCTGGTCTTATGCAATTTCCGAACATTATTAAATCTTTGGTAATTTTCAGATAGTTTTACCTTTCACCCAGAAAATCATCTCCATAACCATATAGGAGAGATCCATTTAATATTCCAAATAAGTAGATTTTCTGCCCCACTGAGATTTAAATACAATTGATATTTCCTTTACTCTCTACCTCTCATCTAATCTACCCTTCTCCATTTCTCTTCCTTGTTATTATTTTTTCCAAACTGGCAGGCTTCGAGGATGTAATTTGTATAAACAATGTCATGCTATTAAAAAACCCAAGGTAATGGATTGTATTGAATTAAAATTGCCAGCACGTAATGCCCTTAAAATTAGCATTGATTTGAAATTGTTTTCAGACACAGTAGATCAAATTCTCATTCTTTGGAGTCTGTTGACATGCTTTACAATCGTGTTTTTCCATCCTGGCCCCCATGAGAAAAACGTAAATCAAAACGAAACACTTAATTAGTCTGAAAAAATATCGTCGTATTAACAGAATAGCATCGATAACTCGCTTGCAGTTTGAAATTATAACAAGATCTTCCCCTTCCTTAATGTCATCCTTAGTGGGAAATGTAAAACTCCTACAATAAATCAACAGGCAAAGGCACTACTGATATTGAACATATTGGAACATGCTGCCCTGATCCCCACCCAGAGATGCTCCCCAGAGGTGCTCTCCATGATCTTTTCTTGCCTTGAGCTGGGAGACCCACATGTTATTTTTCCCATAGAGCATCTCAAGACTTTTGAATCCAGCTGCTGTTCATAGAGCAAGAGATTTAGAAACACAGAATCACAGAAGTGGTTTGGTTGGAAAAGACCTCCAAAATCATTGAGTCTAATCATTAACCTAACACTGCCAATTCCACCACTAAACCATGTCCCTAAGCATATCATCTATATGTCTTTTAAATACCTCCAGGGATGGTGACTTCATCACCTCCCTGGGCAGCCTGTTCTATTGCTCAACAATCCTTTCAGTGAAGAAGTTTTGTTCTAATGTTAAACCTAAACCTCCCCTGTCACAACTTAAGTCCGTTTCCTCTTGTCCTGTTGCTTGTTCCTTGGGAGAAGAGATCAACTCCCACCTGGCTCCAACCTCCTTTCAGGGAGTTGTTGAGAATGAGAAGATTTCCTCTGAACTCCCTTTTCTCCAAACTCAACAACCCCAGGTTCCTCAGCTACTCCTCACAAGACTTGTGTTCTAGACCCTTCCCCAGCTGTGTTGCCCTTCTCTGGACACGCTCCAGCCCCTCCGTGCCATTCTTGGAGTCAGAGGCCCGAAACCAAGATGCAACCTCCCCAGCGCCCAGTCCAGGGGGATGATCCCTGTCCTAGTCCTGCTGGCCACTCTAGTGCTGATCCAAGCCAGGATGCTTGTGGCCTTTTTGGCCACCTGGACACATGCTGGCTCATCTTCAGCCATCTGTCGACCAACCTCCCCCTGGTCCCTTTTTGCTGGACATTTTCCAACGACTCATCCCCAAGCCTGGAATGCCGTAGGGGGTTGTTGTGACCCAAGGGCAGGACCCGGCCCTTGGCTGTGTTGAACCTCATCCCATTGGCCTCATCCCATTGATCCAGCCTGGCCTGGTCCCTCTGAAGACCCTCCTGACCCTCAAGCATATCAACACTCCCTCCCAACTTGGTGTCATCTGCAAACTTACTGAGGATTCCTCAATCCCTTCATCCAGAATATTGACAAAGATAATAAACAGAACAGGCCCCAGCACTGAGCCCTGGGGAATACCAGCTGTGACTGGCTGCCAGCAGGACTTAACTTCATTCGCCACCACTCTTTGGGCCTGTCCATCCATCCAGTTTTTCACTCAGTGAAACGTTTGCCCATCCAAGCCATGAGCATACTGTTTATCTCGTCTCCCTTTGGCCTCAGCCAGATCACTCTGTAGAGCCTCTCTAACAGTGGAAGAAGCAGTGGAGGAAGACCAGTCTTTTCCTTCCAGATCTGGAAGAGCTTCCCACAGTTCAGTATTGGTCCTTCCTTTGGCATTTCCTTTCCAATCCCTGGGTTGCACTCTGGAGGGGAGCGAAATTCTCAATCTTCACCTCGACACCACCTGAGGCACACACCAAAGGTATAGTGTGTGGCCAAAGCAGAGGAGTAGCTCTCAGGTAGGGCCAGAAGCAACTCTCCCAAATGTAGAAACAGTCCTAAAGCAACCAGAGACGATCTTGATCTGTGCATTTTCTAGCTCCATCTCCTTTCTCTAGGATTTTCATATCAAGCTTGGTATGTGACTGTATGGACTGGAAAATCATGTGACAGGAGAAGAAATTGCTACCTATCTTTACAGTCAAAGGAGGGAGACATTGCCTTTAAGGTGCAATTCATAGCTACTAAATTAAATACCTTCTCCAAATGTCCTCCAAGACAAATGTCCTCTAATGTCCTCTTGCTCCAGATGTCTATGTAAATACCTTCTCTGTCCTCTAGCCATCTTAAGTGAAAGCTGTTACAGCAATTAGAAAGGGTTAAATCCTGTCCCGTGGAAATAGGTTCTGATGCACTCAGGCTTCTGTGGTGCAGCACACACTCTTGGACATATTACAGAAAAGTACAGATTTGGTTAATGTTAGCAACTCTTGAATTATGCACCCACCCACATCTCAGGAGCATCTAGATGCATAACAAAACCTCAGACCAGTCTTATTTCCATTGCTCTCACCCAATTATCTCTCCAAATTGCAATCATGTTTTTGATACGTGAAGGAGCTGGAGAACACTGCCAGGTGGTGGAATATGGTGATTCATCTGGAGTGTGTCCTAAAAGTCATTTTGCCCAGGATGATCCCTGGAAGGACAAGTCCAGCAAGAATATGGGCTTGCATCTTGGAAGACCAACTGTGTCCTGGGCTGCATCCAGAACAGCATGAGCAGCAGGTCGAGGGAGGGGATTTTGCTTCTTTTCTCCCCTCTGATGAGACCCCTCCCTTGCAGTGTTGGGTCCAGCTCTGGAGTTCTCAGCACAGGAGAGACATGGACCTGTTGGAGCAGAGCCAGAGCAGGCCACAAAAATGACCTGAGGGCCAGAACCCCTCTGCTGTGAGGCCAGGCTGAGAGAGTTGGGGTTGTTGAGCCTGGAAAAAGAAGGCTGTGGGGGAGAGACCTTCTTTTGGCCTTTCAGCACTTAAAGAGGCCTGTCAGAAAGATGGGGACAGACGTTTTAGTTGGACCTATTGTGACAGGACAAGGGGTGATGTCTTTAAACTAAAAAGAGGGGAGATTCAGACAAGAGAGAAGGAAGAATTGCTTGACACTGAGTCTGGTGAGACCCTGGCTCAGGTTGCCCAGAGAGGTGGTCAATGTTCCATCCCTGGCAATATTCCTGATGAGGTTGACTGGGGCTCTGAGCAGCCTGCTCTAGTTGCAGATGTCCCTGGTCAGTGCAGAGGTATTGGACAAGATGACCTTGAAAGGCCCTTTCAAACCCAAACACTATGATTGGATGATTCTATGATTGTACGATTCTTTGACTGATTCTATGATTCTATGACTGATTCTATGATTCTATAGATACAGGTGGGCTTTGGGTACTGATTCCTTGAGTCCAATGTCCTGGGACTAAATCATCAGACTGAGAGAGATGGGATCAGGAAATCATTGCTGAGGCTTGACAAGAGGTTGAGACCTTCTGGGGAACCTGAGGACAGAAAGATGCATCCCAGTTTGGTGTGATGTGTAAACTGTGAGGTGGGATTCATGCCAGCTTGGGTCAAATAGTTTTAAAACTAAATCTTTGAAATGAACTTTCACTGTAATGGGTGATTTTCATGGATCTTTGAATCCTCAGTATATTCTCATGAATATCTCACCCCCTGCCATTCAGTCCTGTCCTGACAAGAAGCCATCACTGCCAGAAACAGGTGGAGCTGTGCAAAGTCCTTCCTGAATGGGAATAGTGTCCTTGATAGCCTCTAAGTGCTCACAACACTTGTGGAAGTTTTAGTTTGGGATTCACACCCTCTCCATCACATTTCTGCTGTGGATGTTATCCTGCAAGTCCACATCTTACTCCAGGGACCAATAGAGGGACACCAGCTACATTTCCAAGCAGAGAAACCCACATTACTGTGGTTTTCTGAGCTTAGACTGTGGATGAGGGAAAATCTCCTCTACCTGTAGCCACCTGAATGTTTAGTTGTGATATTTTAGGAGAACAGGTAATAAAAGGTCGCTTACATGACATTAAGGAGGAACTCACTGCTGTTAAACCATTTGAGCTGTGATCTTGTCTTGTCAGTTATCATTTAATTTTTAATTGCCACTGGCTTCAGATATACCCACTGTAGATGATTCTGGGATTATTTAGCCTCTGCTCATTCTCAACAAATCGGTGGAAAAATGTGTTACAGGACAACAATTCCTCCTTCGGGATGGGAATCTTACTAAACTACCTAGTTCTGTGGAACACACACTTAAAAATGTCATCACTGGCTTCCCTGGGGACAGGACAGTGATTACAGCAGTCTACTAGACTTAAATGTTACATGGTCTTGAGCACCCCAATATTTGGTGGTATCTGAGATGCCTCCTTGCAGGAGTGCAGCTCTGTAGGGCACTGGTACAGTCACCACCGTGGTGTCTGCAGCTGTCCCAGTTGGAATGGCTTTGGTGGGAGGAGGTTGGAGAGGCTAGCACAAACGTTTACACCCTCAGCAGGGTCCCTGTTCCTGCTCCAGACCATAGTAGGCCAGACACTCCTCTGGGGAAGCTCATTGAGAAGCAGATGTCTAGAGTAGCTGGAGAAATTGCATCAGGAAAATGCTACATGTGAAGCTGTGGGGACTTGCTCAAAGGTGATGTAGGAAAGGAGGCTGCTAAATGCTGTAAGACAAATGACTGGGTCACAGAATTGTTGAGGTTAGAAGGCACCTCCTGAGATCATCTGTATCATCTACAGCAAGTTGCCCAGGACTGTCTCTGGTTGGGTTATGAATTATCTCCACATATGGAGACATCAGGACCTCTCCAAGCAAACTGTGCCAGTGTTCGAGTGAGAGACAGATCCCTTCCCTGTGTTATGGTTGCACTGAGCAACAGCGTCCTCATGCCATCCCTCCTTCCTGAACACATTTGGCCAGGAAGTTGTCAGACAGAAGCCAACCAGACCTTCCTGAATGTGACCCTGGTACCTCTTGAAGTCCAAATCCTTTCGCCTGGGAGCTCCCACTCCTCTAATCTGGGACCACTTTTTGGGATGGCAGAAAAGCTAAGGCCCATGCTAGTTCAGCTCAGTTCATTACTTGCAATCCATAAGATACTTCTTTTAATCTCTTTTTCTTCTCCCTTTTTTGCCCTCAGACTTCTCTGAGCTACCTTCTCCCACCACAGCACTCTGCTCCTCCAGCTCACGAATCTCTGCTCCTCCACTGTGTACCATTACGTGAGTCCCACTGATGCTCCCTATGGTTTCCTCTCCCTGTCCTGACTGCAACCCTGCCATGTCCCAACCTCAGCTTCCCTCAATCCATAAAATCTTTTGCAAATTTTCAAAAATTGCCAATTGTCCAGTCAAGACTACTACCAATCCTACCCTGTCTCCCCCTTGCATGCTCATCTATGATCATCTGGTTTCTGTGGTCACTTCTTGGAACATCTCCTGGTGCAAAAAGACCAAGGGCCATATGTCTTCTTTTCTCCATGCTGGAGGTAGGATCTGGCCTTGCTCCATGGACACGGGAGCATGAAACATCAACGCTAAGCCATGGTGATGCTCCACACAAGCAGGGCAGGTAATGACTCTGCTTGTTTCCATCCATTTTCTAACGTACAGCTTCTGGAGCAATTTCCCACTTGAATTTCTGATTGCATCCAGGCAGATGAGGTGGCCTTAGTGACAGAGCTCCTGGGTCCTTTTGTTAAAAATACATCCCATAAACATTTGGGAAAAATTGTATTTCCAAGAGTGTTTGTTTCAAAACTCTTAATTCTTACTCTCAAGTGGCAACACTGGTGAAAACAGCCCAAATTGGTCTCTCAGTGGCTTGCAGATCTTTGGGTTTTTAGATGGTTTTCAGAGTAATTGATATCCAGGGACAGTGTAATCAGGGCTTGCGCGGCCTGTGCTGGAGTGTACTGAAACCTCAGGGAGCCCGAGCCTCTGATTTCACAGGTCCCAGTGAGCAAGAAGTAAGAGTTTTAAAGGTCTTAAAACATTTAAACTGTTGTGTTTTGGTTTTTTTTTTTAACTTTTGCTTTACAGCCCTGACATGCCAAGAAGCTCTGGATGACTTGATCTGTGGAAAGAGGTTACCGCAGGTGTGAGGAGTCATCCTGGAGCCACTTTTTGTTGTCCCATGGGTGGTCTCTGACCATTGCTGTACCCTGCGACTGTCCCAGAGCAGCTTAAGTGCTTTCATTATTCTCATTATGACTTGTTGGGAAATACTTTCATTGTCACATATATGCTGGATTTTTTTATTTTTTATTTTTATTTTTTTAGAAAAAAAAAAGAGTCTGCATACCAATAAATTGCCAGTGTTTGACCAAGAGCATAAGAGCACAGATGATGCTTAGCCATGTCAGACTGTGGCCCAGGTCACCCCAACTGGTGTCCACAGTGGAGATGGTAATGGGGAGAGCCTCTTCCATTGTGTTAACACTACCCCAGCAGCCAAAACTGTCACACCATCCCTTTGAATCTGCTCACGGACCTATTGTCCATCAACTCAACCTGCTGGTCTTCTACATCTCTAGGACCTTGTGGGCTGTAAATCTCCCTTTGCCCTGCTGGTCTCCTGCATTTTTACAGCCTCATGAGATGAAGATCCCTGAGATAAGAAGTTCTTCTCCCCTCTGTTCTGCCCCAGTGAGGCCACCTCTGGAGTATTGGGTCCAGTTCTCGGCTCCCCAGTCCAGGAGAGACAAGGAACTATTGGAAAGGGTCCAGTGGAAGCTTCAAAGATGCTGAGGGAACTGGAGCATTTATGTGCTGAGGAAAGGCTGAGGACCCTGGGGCTGTTTAGCCTGGAGAAGACTGAGAGGGGATCTGATCAATGTTGATCGATAGCTAAAGGGTGGAGGTCAAGAGGATGGGCCAGATACTTTTCAGTGGTGCCCAGTGACAGGACAAGGGACAAGGACACAAACTGGAACCCAGGAGGTTCTGTCTGAACAGGAAGAAAAACTTGTTTGCTGTGAGGGTGCCAGAGCCTGGCCCAGGCTGCCCAGAGAGGTTCTGGAGTCTCCTTCTCTGAAGGGATTCCAAACCCACTTCAATGTGATTCTGGTCAACTTGCTCTGAGTGACCCAGATGTTGAACGAGGTGATCTCCAACTCTGACCATTCTGTGATTCTAACTTCATAGATGGGGAAACTGAGGCTGACAGGCAGCCAGAATGTCCCCAGGACCCACTTAAGACGTGGGTGGACACAGTCCTAGCTTGCACCAAACTGAGTAGCAGGAACCCAGAGCTGCCATTTGGTTTTGCCTTTTGCCTAGCTACAAATTGTCAGTTTGAATTAATTATTTTTTAACTTTTATTTTTATTTCCTCCATTCTCCCACAGATATACACAGAAATAAAATCCAGCCCCAGGACTCTCTGGAGAGCTGCCAGGATCTGGGGTGAAGGATGCTCAGGACTCAGGGGGCATCTTAACTCCGGGTCTTTGCACGGAAGGAACGTCCTCCTTCTCTGCTCTAACACTGCCACCCCATGGCACACTGACACATAGGCACATAGCTTGAGTGGCCCAGTGTCCCTAGGACCCACTGGGCCTCTTCTCTTCTATAACAGTGTCAGAAGACATCATCCATCCATCCATCCATCCATCCATCCATCCATCCATCCATCCATCCATCCATCCATCCATCCCTCCCCTCCATTGTCCATCTCCATCCCAAGCTAACCCGCTGACAACTCTGCATGTTCCCATCAGCTTTTCAGCAGGTAAATAGCCCCCACCTTGTTATTTTGTGGGGATGCGTGGCCCAGGTGACTGGTCATGAGAGTCCCTCATGCCTTACCTCCTTGCATTGTCTGTGTACTGCATTCCAGTTTTCACTTGCGAGTGGAGTTACGACCAATGAACACACTTTTAATACTCCCCAGCACAGTGCTATGAGACTAGAAGGGCTTTGGAATTATATCAGCACAGCCACGCCTAGCCCAGGGACTAGGACTTTGAGGGAGGTTCTCTTCCCCCTCTGCTCTGCCCTTGTGAGGCCACCTCTGGAGTCTTGAGTCCAGTACTGGGCTCCCCTGTTCAAGAGAGACAAGGAACTACTGGAGAGAGTCCAGCGGAGGCTTCAAAGATGTTGAGGAGACCGAAGCAGCTCTGTGCCGAGGAAAGGCTGAGAGCCCTGGGGCTGTTTAGCCTGGAGAAGAGAAGACTCAGGAGATCTATCAATGTTGATCAAAAGCTAAAGGGTGTGGGCAAGAGGATGGGGCCAGACTCTTGTCAGTGGTGCCCAGTGACAGGACATGGAGCAATGCACACAAACTGGAACCCAGGAGGTTCCATTTGAACAGGAGGAAAAACTTCTTTGCTGTGAGGGTGCCAGAGCCTGGCCCAGGCTGCCCAGAGAAGTTGTGGAGTCTCCTTCTCTGGAGAAATTTCAAACCCACCTGAACAATGCAATCCCGGGCAGCTTACTGTGACTGACCCTGCTCGAGCAGGGAGGTTGGATGAGATGATCTCTAGAGGTCTCTT
Source organism: Baryphthengus martii (assembly GCA_013396935.1). Classification (NCBI taxonomy): domain Eukaryota; kingdom Metazoa; phylum Chordata; class Aves; order Coraciiformes; family Momotidae; genus Baryphthengus; species Baryphthengus martii. Next base: position 61,299 of record VWZK01017952.1, read on the forward strand.
CCCACCCCTGCCATGCAGGAATTCTGTGACTTGGACAAGTGTACTGGTGGCACCTGCTCTGGACCCACAGTGCAGACTCTGCAAGAGTTGGCTAGAAAAACCTTCATGGCCAAGAGTCAAGCCTCCCCTTCCAAATGGTTCAGTTGCCTACATGGGTTAGGATACCATGTCCTCAGAGCATCCTCTTGTTTTTGTTTTTTTGTTTTTTTATTTTGAGCTCAGAGGAGCTACCTGGAGGTGTAAATCTCCACTTGGTCAGGTGAAGCCCTGCCGTGAGACATGGGCTTGTCAGTGCCCTGCAAACCTCATGTTAGAATCATAGAAGTTTTTGGCTTGGAAAGGACCTTTCAAGATCATCTAGTTCATCCCCCCTCCAGTGACCAGGGACATCTGCAACTAGAGCAGGTTGCTCAGAGCCCTGGCCAACCTCACCTGGAATGTTTCCAGGGATGGGGCATTGTTGTGGTGTCATTACCAGCCAACATTGTGTTCCTGATGTGGCTACAAGCACAGTGAGTTGGGACATCTGGTACTTTCTGACCCTGGTTGCGATACAGTGAGTGAAGACAATTAGACACTCCCTAACTATACCTGAAACTCCTGGTGCCTGAATCGTAGCCTGCTCTGGAAGGTACCAGAATTACCTGACAAGAATTGGGGCCAAAGTGGAAAAATACTCACCAACGTCAGTCATCCTGCAATCCTATAAATTGTGATGCTAAGTTAGACCTTTTGAGGTCTCTAGGCTGTGGCCTGGTATCTGCTCCTGAACTGGGATGCTTCTCAGGGTAGGCTTTGCAAGGATTTCAAAGAGTAGATTTCACAAGGACTGAAAAAAAAAATAGATTTTGCAAGGATTTCAGAGTAGATGTCATGAGACTTTCCAAAATTGTCCGCTAATAGATGCCACCAAAGGAAGGGTCAAAGATTGTGTCCTGACAAATGCTCACAAATGAGAACAGTGAGTAGAATAGTTCTGGTGGGGTAAGACCTTCAAGATCATCACGTTCAAAGTAACTCGTTGCAATTAGTTTTCATGAGGTTTCAAAGATCATTTGGTACCAATAATTTGCTAGAAGTTTTGAAGGAGAGAACAATCTTGATCATGAGTTAACCTTTGTATCTGCGTGTGTTTGTGTGTGTGTGATTTGATTTAGGAAACTGTCATAAGTCTCAGGTGAACCTTGCATTTTTTGAATCTTTAACTATGTCTCTATGTTGATTATAGCAAATTCTGTTAAATCGCTCTGATAACTAGCTGGTGATTAACATTGTTAAAAATAATTCAGCCCCATCTCATGATTAAATGTAATGGTAATAAATCTTATATTGCCACTATCTCAAAATTGCGTAAGATCCATAATCACTCATCCCCCCACAAATTGATGTAGCAACTCAGTGCGAGGTTTTCTTTACCCTTCGTAGCCCTTCCATTAGACGTAAACCATTGGCCAAGTCTGTGACTAAGGCCACACCTGATCTCCATTAGCAGTTTGGAAGGCCAGAGAGGTCCACTCTGAACCTCATGACTCAACAGGAACATCTCCCTTACCCATCTGTGTCTCTGGTCTCTGTGTAAATAATTCCAAATTGATTCCAACTCAATTGTCCTTTGTACGTTTCCTCTGTGTAGTAAGTAATAGAATGAACCTTCCATCGAAAGTTGTACAAATTCATACTAAAATCACTTTTGCTAATACTTTGATGGTGATTCTTTAAGTGATCTAAATCACTCATTCGCCACAGGCACCTACCACCTCCCTGGGCAACCTAAATGCCCAACTTGGCTCTGTAACTCCAGGGACATCCAGTGAAGCCACCAGCAAGTGCATCAATGCAAACAAGGGGAGGTGGCTTGTCATGTGGGATTCCAACTATCCTGTTGTGAAGCTCCCTGCCATGGCATACTATGAGATAAAGTTGACACAAGTTCAAGGAATGACCTGGGGTGTCAGTGGAAGAGAAATTCGGGGTTGATGGTTAATGACTGTTTTGACTCGGGAGAAATGTTGATTTGTAAATGGTTATACGCTTGGGGCCACTGCTGGACCTTCTCATGGACAAGGTGGGTTGCTGGCCACCTGGACATGGGTGTCCTCTTCTTAATTGCTCCTGCAATTTTTCAGAGTTCCTCACAAGCAGGACGATTGCTTCAATGTGAGCATTTTCCTCTCCTATTTAGAAAATCCAATTAATCTGGCTTAATGAGAAGGTACTATTGTGCCTGGGAGGTATTTTTCTCATGTTGGTGCAGCTGAGCTCAGCCCTTCAGAGAAGTGACCAAGTGTCCTGCTCTTGGGAGACTCTATTGGTGTAAAACAGAGATCAGTGATGGAGCATGTCAGCTTTGCTGTGAGACTTGTTGATCACTTTGAAATGAAGAAAAAAAAAAAAATATTTTAGTACTTTGAGGCTCTTCTGTGTCAACCCAGTCAGGCATAGGCTCTAATGGAGAGGATGTTGGAGCCTGCTGAATGTCACCGTGGCACTGCCCACACTGTCCCTCCTCACTGTCAGCAATCACTGGCTCTAAGCTCAGCTTATCTCCTCACACAGCTGGCACAGTGGAGTTTAGTTTGGCTTCTGCCTGTTTTCTCATCTGCTTTCACTCTGTGCTCTTCCAGATTTAAAGCCTCTTGTTGTGACTTTCCAAAGCCAGTGCTGGAAATGACCCTGTACTTAAGTCCCCCAAAACAAGGCCCAAGCAGTTTCAAAATACTGAGAGTCTCTAAGCACTCCCAAAGCTTCTCTCTCACCACCCCTCTACTGTGGGTGTCTTACTTTGCTCACAACTGCACTTGAACTTTTGGTGAACATTGCTGTGAAGAACCCACTAAGCAGTGTTGGCTGGCAATGCCACCATGGAGCAGAAGACCAGCTCCTCCCTGGGCTTCCTCTTTTCCATGTGCTGGTGGCTGTCCTTGCAGCTCTGATGGCCGCCCTTGCTGGCTGGAGGATCCCCTCTATGTGCTCTTGCTGCTCTTAAGTATTGTTTCAGCAATCTCATCCAGTTCCCTGCTGGAGCAGGGGGATTGCATGAGATGATCACCAGAGGTCACTTCCAACCCCTGCCATTCTGGGATTCTGTCATTCTGTGATCTTTAACTAGAGCAGGTTGCTCAGAGCTCCATCCAGCCTGACCTGGAATGTTTCCGGGCATCGGGCATTGACCACCTCTCTGGGAAACCTGTGTCGATACCTCACCACCCTCATTTCTTCCTTCTATTTAGCCTAAATCTCCCCTCTTTTAGTTTAAAACTGTCACCCCTTGGACTGTTGCAACAGGCTGTGATGGACTTTTTCAATATCAAAATGATTTTTTAAATTACTTTAGCCCAAGCAGTACGTTTCTCCTTGCTGGCCCATCCCACCTGGCTTTCCTTCCCAAGGAAGAAAGCACTTCCAATTCTTTCTCATCCCTTTAGGTTTGACTTGATTTAGGCTTGGTGGGATTGTATATCAATTGGTAGGTGATCTTCAAAAACAGACAAAAAGGATACTGTTGAAAATGAGAAGAATTGAGTGATATATCAGGGCTGTATTGATATTTACTTGTGTAAAAATTTATTTAGCCTGCTCTAGTAAAGACAGAATATTCTAATTTAAATAATTTTGAGGGCTGATAAAGGCACAGCTTTTCTAAGGATTTCTGTGCATAAATTCATGTAAAGTTTCACTTCAGTAACAACTGCAAATTACAAAGGATTCCAAGAAGCAGGAACTCGTTGAATTATTAAGCACCCAGCAGTGCCTGCCCTGAGCTCGCTGTGCAGTCTGGTTCAATGACTAATTACTTTTCACTAAGAGCCTTCTTATGAGAAGCTCTGCCCCTCCTCACAGCATTGCTATCAGCATTCAGGTCATTAGAAGCAATTAAGACTAATTGTAAGCCTGCATGGACAGGAAAGGTTTAGGGCATGGCAGGAGATGGCAGAATCTGTGTCTTTGAAGGATGTGGGGTTGTTTAACCTGGAGAAAAGAAGGCTCAGGGGAGACCTTCTTGCTCTCAACAACTCCCTGAAAGGAGATTGAAGCCAGGTGGGGGTCCCAAGGAACAAGCAACAGGACAAGAGGAAACAGCCTCAAGTTGCACCAAGGGAGGTTTAGGTTGGACATGTGGAACAATTTCTTCCCTGCTAGGGTTGTCAAGGCCTGTCCCAGGCTGCCCAGGGCAGTGGTGGAGTCCCCATCCCTGGAGGGATTTCAAAGTATGGAGATGTGGTGCTGAGGGACGTGGCGACCTATCAATGCTGGGTTAATGGTTGGACTCAATGATCTTAGAGGTCTTTTCCAGACCAAAATGATTCTATGATTCTACGCCCACACTGAACATGGTCGGAGGGCTGTTTCACATACATTACGCTTCAATAAATCTGCTGCCATCACAAATGCCATTAATTAGTATCCATCTGCGGCCTCAGCAGAAAGACTATGTAGACAGCGAAGGCTTTGCCAAGTGCCTTCTGCATTTTAAAGCCATGCTGAAAGGACAGAGAGTTCAAGTGTCCACTGAACTCGCAACCTTGACGAAGAAAAGACCTTTTCTCCATGTTGCTTCAACTTGTATGATGTGCTTCATAAAAAAAAAAGGGAAGAAAATAGAAAATGCTTCTTGCTATGTGCATACTCATGTTTTATCATGCCATTAGGTCTCCCAAATAACACACAGCACTCAGATGTAGTGAGGGATGGAAATCTCGACCAAATTGTGAAGGATCGTGACTTGCAAGCTGTTTTTTTTTTTTTAAACTGAATTAAAAACAACATGATGGCCTCTGTCCATCCATGGCAGCCTCTCTGACACCACATCCCTGAGGAATGAAGTGCATTAATAGACTTAAAGCTCTCTGAGAAATGCATCTTGTGCAATTATGCAGCAACGTAAATGCTCTGAGCTCAGGCAGCCTCTGAGTGCCGTGTTAATCCCCTGCTGGAAGGTTTTCAAGTCAAAGCCCATGCTTCAGGAAACATTATTCCTTCTGTGTTATTCAGAAAAACAACATTCTCATATTTTGGAAGATTTTCCGAGACTAGAGGCATCTCTCTCATAGCAGGCAATGCTGCCCCAAAATAGTTACGCCCGAGGGAGCAGGCTGGCGGTTTCACAAGAACTGAATGGAGTAAAGTCGTGCTTTTCCCCTTTGTTTTGCTTTCCTCCTTCGTATCCAGGTGGGATTTCTGTCTGTCCCTTCCCAGTTATTGCTGCTGGTGTTGAAACCCAGCCCTGTCACAATTTGCTCTCCTGTGTGTCTCTAGAGCTTTGCCCATTCATAAGAATTGAAATTTCAGTTGAATATGTGCCATGAAATTTCCCTCCTCTGCTGCCATAGAGGAATTTCAGGATGAATCATAGAAACATGAAGTTCTGGCTGCAGAACGAGGATACTTCTTGCTGGATTTGTACAGCCCAGTAGATTTCCTCTTTCTTCAGGACAGGAAGGAAAGTCCCGTGGTTGAGGGACAGGAAAGGGAACCATGAGTTCACCCTCTGGGTTTGGCTTTGGCTTTGGCTTTCCTCTTCTGAACTCAGCCTGCACTGACATCTGTGCCACAGTCGCTGACAGCTCTCAGGGCAACTCTTACATGTGTTAAAAGGCAAGGCAGAGATTCAGAAAGCAGCCCCCAAATACTTAGAAGCAAGGTGGCTAATTACTACTGGTAGACTCCAGCCACTCAGTTTAGATCCCAGCTCTGCAAACAGTTTCTGCAGAATTCCAGACAATTACATCTCAGGTTTTCGCTGACTCTCCATAAGATAACAGCAGAGTTCAGATGTAAAATCCTGGCCTTAATCCAGCTGTTTTTTTCCTAAGCCCACATGCAGAAAAGGATCGGCCTCCGCCCCACAAGGAGGGATGTGTCCCATTCTCTGAGCAGGGCACTGAGCTGCTCTTTTGTAAATCCATCTTAATTCTTGGGTCGAGAACAGAGTTGGAGTAACCTACAGAGCCTGGGCAGTAGACAGAATCTCACTAACGTGGCCTCTTCAAGTGCCAATTTAGTAATCTGTGGACATCTGTAATCTCAGACACGTGAGATTTTATTATGTCTTTGCACCAGATATTTAATTGTTCCAAAAATAGTCCTTCCATCACACACTCTGAAGGATTTAATGCCACTGAACTGACTGTAATGCGATTGAAATCAAAGCACTTCATGAAGCCCATTCAGGTTTTAAGTCAATGGGACCTTCTCAGTGCTTGGGTTTCAATAGGAATTATTCTTTTCTCTTACACACGATGCACTCAGGGTCTGCATGTATAAATGTTTAAAGTTCGAAGGCTTGCAGTGCCCTAAAAACTGAAAGAGCTGCAGGAAAACTCTTGGTCAGAGAGTGGCAGCAGCAGGCAGGAGACGGCTCTGAGCTGGGAGGCACAGGGCTAGTGCATCAGGAGACAGACTTTCCTTCCAAGGAGTTTAAGGGCTTTTTGAGAACCATAGAATGATTTGGGTTGGAAGGGGTTCAAAATCTAGTCCAGCTTCCCCACGTTGGGCAGGGATATCTGCAACTAGAACAGATTGCTCAGAGCGTTGACCAACCTGACCTGGACTATTTCCAGGAATGAGGCATCAACCACCTCTCTGAGAAACGTGTGCCAGTGATTCACCTGCATCTCTTTGCCAGATTCTACAATGTCAATCCATATATAGCTAATGGGCTGAGACAATTGAGACTGTTCAGGCTGGAAAGGAGAAGGCTCTGGGGAGACCTTCTTGTGGCCTTTCAGTACTTAAAGTGGGCCTGTCAGAAAGATGAGGACAGACTTTTGAGCAGGGCGTGTTGCAACAGGGCAAGAGATAATAGTTTTAAACTAAAAGAGGGAGATTTAGACTAAAGAAGAAATTTTTCTAACTGGAGTGGTGAGACCCTGGCCCAGGTTGCCCAGAGAGGTGGTTGATGCCCCAACCCTGGAAACATTCCAGGTGAGGTTGGCTGGGGCTCTGAGCAACTTGCTCTAGTTGCAATGTCCCTGCTCCCTGCAGGGCAGTTGGACTAGATGAGCTTGAAAGGTCCCTTCCAACCCAACCCATTCTATGATTCTATTTTAGCAGCATCTCAGCTTGTCCTTTAGGACAAAGTTCCTTCGTGGGCACAGTGGGCAGAAGTTTCAGGGAGTTGCAAGGCTCTTTGCGGCACCCTTCCCTGGCACAGCTGGGGGATAGCCCCCACTATTCTCAGTCAGCCCCGCTGTCACAACATGAATGCTTTGCAGAAACCTGTTTGCATCCTACAAGTGAAAAGATGGATGAGCAGCTTTCGGGCCAGAAAAGGCTTTGGAGCTGCAGGATGAGCTCATCTGACCATGGAGATGCAATCTCATGCTGTGCCATCGGGCAGCCACCTTGGACTAGCGGGACAAGGGTGTCTTGCTACAAGGAGACAATGCTCCTTGGCATTCAATGGTGCTCCGGCAAACACCGAAGTCCTGGAATGGAGCAACAGCCCGTGCTCTTGCAAAACTCGTGTCGACTGACAGCAGCTAGAAATGAGGTGCTGAGGAAGACGAGTCAGTAGATGGTGCTCTTCTTTCGTGCAACATCGCACTGTAACAGTGCTGCTGAAAGGGGTGTCCACCTTTCCCTGCCATTCTCTAGGCATGGGGGGGTGATGAACCCCTCGTCCAGGACATTTTGGGCATCTGCCTCTTGCTCCTCTACAGCCAGAGACTCATCTTCCCACCGGGTTATTCCCCCCTGCAGAGGAGTTTCAATCTCCCACCCCCAAATTAACTACATTTTGTGGATCCTGGGGGACTGTCTGTGCACACTACAGAGCTCCTCTGGAAAGAAAGGAGTTATGCAGCTGTAAAATATTAATAATACATTTTTTAGATCAAATAATGCTTCCTGAGATACCACAGAGCCGACAAGAGCTGATAAAGTTTATTTTCTCTGCAGTGCATTATCTGTCTGATGCAGCCCTGCTTAGGAGGACGGCTCAGGGTCACTTGGGTGAAGAGTATTTTTGAACACACTGATTTGGCCATCTCCTACTTAGCAAAATGTATCTCTGCTGCTAGAGCTAATAAAGTGGTTGTTTAATTATTATTTAATGAGCTTGTGCAGGGAAAGCAGATAATCTTCCCTTCAGAAACATCAAGTCCCTCTGCCCAGCATGCCCTGTTTCCCACGACTTCTTGTCCCCTCCGTCAAACCTCAACTAGAAATGTCGGGAGGACCATGCAGCTGTGCCTTTTTCAGCTTTCCCTGCGTTGGAAAATATCCCGTTCAGTTTCCATCTGGGGTCTTATTGTGGCTTCTGGGGTGAAAAGAGAATGACAAACCCACCAAAGGTCTCTCCATCTTCTCTAGTACCTTGTATTCTCCTTGGATGGGACTTTGCTGTACCCCAAGGTACAATATCATGAAGTCCAAGTGTGAATTTGCGCTGGCAAATCTCGCCTGGATTTGTGCACCCGTCTGCAGCTGAGACAGCCCCAGCCACTGGTACTCAGGGCAGCTGAGCAGCTGACAGCATCACCTGGGCAGGGTGCAGCATTTAGGCCAAGTCGTAGCAGTAGGTGAAGGGGAGAACTCAGTGCCCCAGAGCTTTTGAAATCCAGATGTTCAAATTGGTTCAAAACAACCTGTTTGGTTGGGTTTTTTTTTTATAAAGGATGTACACAAATGGCTTTTATGGAGGACATAACATGAACCTGCAAAAGCATGTGCAGGATTAGGGTGCATGATCCACTGAGAGGACAGCATGTCATGGAGTCTCATGGCATTTGGCCCAGAAAATGTTACCTCTAGAGATTGTGGGTTATCAAGGAAAGCAGTAAAACATCTTCAGCGTTAGTTGTCCAGACCCAATACCTCATACCGGCCTTGTTTGCCCTCTCCAACCCATCAAAAGCTCAAGGGAGGCAATGATGGCCACAGCAGTCCTGGAGCGCTATCAAACCTGGGCTCCCCTGGATCAAGGACATGTTTGAGCCTCGGAGAATCCATAACTGAGGTTGCTCTGCTAAGATGTTTCCTTCTTGACCTTTTTCCAAGCTGTCATGTCCCTGAGTGGCCCCTTTCCATTGCCATGGCACAGTAATAGGCAGAGAGTGAGGGGGGAGGGAGATGGAGAGGGACCACCTTCCCAGTCCGATGTAAAACTTTATAAATAGGACTCTGTATCTAAGCTAATACATCTGCAGATGGTTGCAGAGACGTTCCTGGATTTTCTGAGCAGGGTAATGTATGTGCAGAGTTAGGGGTGGTGTGGAGAGCCAGATTCCTCACTAAACTGTGGGAATATTGATTTTTGAAGCTGCAAAATGCTGGAGGCACCAGAGGTGCAGGGGATGGACATCCAGGGATGTTTTGAGAGAGGCTGTTTATTGTAGCTCTCTGGAGAACCTGCAATATCTCCAACAGTATTTGGTGATGTTTTCATCACAGCCTTCTGCAAAGGTGACTGAGAAGAGCCTCCTGGAGTGTTTCAAGTTGCCGGAGTGGGTCAGACAAGTGTCCTCACCTGGGTGCTTGAACATATTACCAAGCCCATGAGTTGAACACAGCCCCTCCAGTCAGCTCCTGTTGGGAATCACATCCTTGGACTATATCCTCCAAAGATTGTGTGTGTCTCCCTGGTTGTAATGAGCTAAACCTCATCTTGCTTTGCCTCACCAGTGATGCTCAGCAGCAGGTCCTGGTGACTCACAGGTTGTGCAACAACCTCTACAGAAGGGACAACTGAGTTTTCCTGTGCTGATGCATTTTCAGAACAAATTGGTAGCTCTGTCTGCTTTACCCCACCCCTCTGTTCCTGGTGTCTGAGTGCAGGCAGCAGCTCATCTCCCTCATCTCTCCCCAGCATGTAGATGTCTGGAGCCAGGGCCACTTCCATCTATGGCCCTGTTACCAAACATGGGTCACTGTTCCCAGCCAAGCTGGCAGCAAATGGAGCAAACCTAGCAACCAGGAGGTGGGGGAGAAGAACACAGTTAAGGCTGATGTGGCTGAGAATGAGCCATATCAGCAGCCGGGTGGAGCATCCATCTGGTTCCAAGCAAGGAGAGGAGATCCCCGATGCCCACCTGCATGCACCTAAACACACAAGGGCTCCAGATGAACCCCAAAGGATGAAATCCCAGTTTTCCTTTGACAGCTTTGGCTGGGGCTGCCTGTTCTTTAACGCCTTTGATTCTTATCTGGAAATGCCTGAGTGATTAGTGCAAAACAGAAACACTCCGGATCACAAATCTCAGACTAACACCACAGCTTCAAAAGTTAAAGAAATAAATGCAGATAAAGCAAATGGAATAAGAAAATGGATGTCAGGAAAAAGCCCCGGAGGGATGGGACCCTTGCACAGAGGGGAGAGGGGACGGGAACCAGGAGACAGAGCAAAAGCAAAGACCAATTTGCACTGGGACTGTGTAAGCAGTTTGCAAAGCCCTGTCTCAGCAAACCACACAGTCAGCTCTGTCATTTTTTGGATTGTGGCTTCAGGAGAAGAGGGGGAAAAAAAAGTATTGAAAGAGATTGCAAAAGTTTTGGTTAAAATGTGCTCCGGCTTTTGTAATTGCAGCCTAAGCCCCACCTCCACCCACCCATCCCCACCTCCAGCCTGGGAAGTAAAAGTAGTGAATGTCCCTAGCAGACGCTGGCAGAGGAAAACTTTTGCTCCTGGCACAGTGGGATCGGGATCGGGAGAGTCCTAAAATTGTGAGTATGGCAGCACCTGGGTGCTCGCTGTGAGGAGGTGCTGAGGATGACTTTGGTACCAAGCCCACGCAGGGTGTGCCTCTGAGGTGCCGAACGGGTTTAGGTCTTGGGAGATGTGAATTTTCTCACCCTGCTTTTCCCCGTGTTGTTTTGCAAGACTTGATGAACCCATTTGGTTCAGGAGCTGGATTTTTCCAGCAGCTTAAAAACTAAAGGGAAAAAAAAAAAAAAAAAAAAAGGAGCAATTACAAATGTTCTGCACGCCTCTCCTGGGCTGGCTTTGTGCATATCTATTTTACTGCTTCCTCTCTGCTTGTGCTTATTTGATTGAGTCTTTTTGTTTTCCAATAAAGCAGCTCCACTTATTTCTCCCTTTGCAGGGAGTTTTCTCAGACTCTGAGGCTGCCACAGTTGATTTCTCTTACAGTTTTCCTTTTTCTTTTATGGCAACAGCTCTTCTCATCCCAAATCTTGGTGGGCTCTCCGGGAGGATGCCCGGCACGTGTAGACCTGCCCTGTACCTGGGCTGTCACAGTGTCGGTGTCACATGGGGGCTCTGGAGAATACTAATCTTCTCCAGCAGTGCATTGCTTAGGGAGAGGAATTGATTCACACCAATCCAAAGTGGGATCACAGTGTTGGTTTCAAAAAGTTGATGTGACCTCCTGGCACTGAGAAAATTGGTGGCAAGGAGCAGGAAAGGGTTAACACCAGGGAGTGGGGAAAGCCTTTGTGCAGCTCTGCAGCTCTGGGTGAAGACTCAAACAGACCAATGATCAAGGTCCTCGTGTTTTTTATATTCGTTTGCTGCTCAGAAGAGCTGTGGGCTTAGCCTGGGGACAAGTCCTGAGCTGCTGCCGCTGCCTGGTCCTGTCAGCATCATCCTGAGGTTTTTTCTTAGCTGGTCTTTGGTAAAGCAGACTTCTTGTTTTTTCCTGAGTCCTGGAGCTGGTGTGTCCCCTAGATGAGCCAATGCTTAAAGCCTTGGAGGTGGGCATAACATCATGGGAGTCATCTGTGACACCAGAATGTCCTCCCTGAAACCCCTAGTTTTTAACTGTTGGAGGTGAGATTCAATGCTGAAAGGTGCTGTGCTTCATACAACCCAGATGATCACACGTTGGCCACATTCACTGCTTCTCGCAGGACTAGGGAAAAGATTGTCCCCCTGATCTGGGCACTGGTGAGGCTACATCTCGAATCCTGGGTTCAATTTTGGGCCTCTCACTCCAAGAAAGACATTGAGGGACTTGAGGCTCAGGGGAGACCTTGTCACTCTTGACAAATCCCTGAAAGGAGACTGGAACCAGGTGGAAGTTGGTCTCTTCTCCAAAGGAACAAGTGATAGGACAAGAGAAAAAGTCTCAAGTTCATAGAATCAAGAGGTTTAGGTTGGATATGAAGAACAGTTTCTTCCCTGAAAGGGTTGTCAGGGCCTGTCCCAGGCTGCCCAGGGCAGTGGTGGAGTCCCCATCCCTGGAGGGGTTTCAAAGCCGTGGAGATGTGGTGCTGAGGGACATGGTTTAGTGGTGACCTGTCAATGCTGGGTTAATAGTTGGACTCGATGATCTTAAAGGTCTTTTCCAGACCAAAATGATTCTGTGATTCTGTCAAATTTCAGCTGTGGTGTCCCTGGTGGGCTTGGGGACAACCAGACCGCCTTTGCTGGAACAAGATAGGGGGAAGACATCCCACCCTTGGTGGGGGCTGTTGCACTGCTCCACTTCCAGCCCTTGCAGATCTGATTAGCTAGGGGCGAGGCTGTCCCTGGCAGTACATCCAGGTTATAGGTAGAGAGAGCAAAAGTTTATCTAGGGACACTTCAGGGTGTACACTCAGGGTCGCTCAAGGATGCTTTATGTCCATCTACAGAGACTGTACAACCTGTTACTGCTCCAGTTACAGAGCAGGTGTCTCTTCTCTTAAGAGGCCTATTATGCCCAAGGTGCCTCACGGGTGAACCCTGTATCTCTTATATCTCTGGTGCTTTCGGGCGATTACTGTATCCTAAGGGTGTATTCCTCCCTCACTTCTGTCTCACCTGATATATTTCTGAGACACCTTTTCACACCATGTGTGGGTTTGCAGCTGTGCCATTGGGCTTTCTCCAGCTTGAATTCCTTCAGTGCACTGGGAAATGGTTGGGATCTCCAGACTATGATGCCATGGGGTCCTGCTGCTTCGTGTCCAACCTGAGCAGGCTCTGAGCTCTTCACTGATGCACTTAGAGGTCCAGGTTCACAGCAAAAACGACAATGCCAGTCAAGGATGTTGGAATAAATTAAAGAATGAGGACAAATGAAGCAAAAAAGAGACAGGCTTAAAGTTGGTTATGAGCAGCACTGAGGATACTCAGCCATAGAAACAAGTGAGAGCTGAGCTACTTCAGGAGCTTATCTAAATTCATGTCTATATTTCACCCTACCAGCTCTATATGATAACCTCATACAGCATCCGTCTGAGTCAGTGAAGTGCAGCTTGCCTGCAGTTGCTGGTACAGCTCCAGTGGGCAATGGAACATCCTTTATCCAAGCTCCCATCAGGATGTGATTTCTTACCAGTGGTCCAAGCCATATCGATCTGCACCAAAGGGCCTTTTATCAGTTATTTGCAGAAATTTCACGACTGCATTTTTTTTTTCCACTGGTCTACGCTGTTCTTGTGCTCAGGCAGAAGATGCCAGAAAGATGAAAAGCATTGGAAAGGAGCATCCACTGCCCTGCTGTGGCATCCATCCATCTGATTTGACAGTCACTAAGAGTCAGCGGCTGTTGAAATATTGTGTCACTTGAGCGAAGGTTTGCCCCTCACCTTGTTTGCACGGACATGTACAAAGCTGTGCTCTGCTTTGGCCAATTCTCTCATAAATAGGGGCATCAAGCTGGCTGTGAGAGCCCTCCTGACTCCTAGCCCTCCTGGTTGGTTTACTATTTGGTTATTTTGCAACATACTCTAATTTATCTTCATTTTCCCTCCCGTTTTTCCAGTTTCCTTGCTTTTGCCAACCATGCTGCTGGCCATGGGTAGCATTTTCCCGGCTCTGAAATGCTTCATCCTGGCTCACCTAAGTACTCCTAATCCAGCCATCCAGCCTTTGCTGCCTCTGCTGCAGCAGCCCAGGAGTCTCTGGGACCTCAATCTGGTCAAAAATAGATCCCAAGCCACCTTTCTTTATGGTTTCTGGCTCCTGGTTTGGTCCCAGTGCCTCCGTGAGGGTACTGGTCTGCACTGTGCTGCTCTCATTGTAGCTTAACTACCCAGTCCAGCTTTATTCTGAGCCTGCTGCATGTGCCCGGCCTTGAGCCAGCCAAGGGATTAAATACTTGGTGTCTAGAGCCATCACCTGGCTAAATGTGGATTTGAGGCATGGCTTGGGAGCTTCATTACCCTTTCTGGGACCTGTTGGTAGCCCCCAGGCTTTGAAAAGGTTAACTTAAAAAAAAATATGGAGACAAAGGGTGTAAGACAGTGCTGAGTGATGTATGGTATTTCTGGCTTGAAATATGATTCTAGCACTGTAAGGCTCTGAAACATACTCTGGGAGAAATGGATAAGTGGGTGGATGGCTGGAGGAATCCTAGGACAAGATCGTTCCCAGGGATGCAGGAGGGGACTTGCCGCCAGCTAAGCACCTGGCTGCAGACAGGAATCTCAGCCAGGGCCAGATGTTGCTCCAGCTGCAGGTTTGAGGACTTCCGGAAAATAATCTCCCTTATCACTGAGCTTTCCTTGATCTGTCTGAGTGTGCCAGCCCATGCCTGCTCTCGGGGTGAGCAGGAGATGCTTATTCCAAAGGGTGTCAAAAAACTTGACAGAGAAAAGAAAAGCAACAACAGCCCTCCATAATAAAGATGACTTTCTGCAATCTATTAATATTAAATAATGGAAGTTAGAATTATTTGTGACATGAATGAATTCTCTCTGATGCCCAAAATATGTGTGTTTCTTCCCTTTCCTGTGCCAACTCCAGCCCCTGATGGCTGCACTGGACTGGGACTTTGCTCCAGATCTTGCTCCCTGTCCAAACATCGCTCTGTAATGTCATCAACTCTCTCCTCCCACAGTGTTTCCTCCTGGATGTTTATAATCAGCTCCTCTCCACCTCTTTTTTTGCTAGCTAAGGAAGTTTTTCACTTCTCCTAAGCTCTACTCTCAGTTCCCTGTAGCAGCATTTCTCTGCACTTACCCTGCGATCAACCCCTATCGGGTGTGGGTGGGTAGCATTGGTCCCTACTCCTGGTGAAGTAAAACTTACTGATCTCTCCTCCAAATCTGGGAATCCTTTGCTAATCTATGTGTTAGTCTGGAAGGAGAAAAGAACTCTCCTTGAATGCCCTGTGGAAATAAATAAGTAGGAAGCAAGTGAACTGGTGTTTAGATGGTCCTCACGCAATATTCAGCATTGTTGTTGGGGATCAGGTCCGTAGTCCTGGGCAGATTGTGTGTGCAGGTGGAAAATCCTAGCTTTTGCCCTTTTTTTAGAAGTTAGAGATAATATATATCAAGCAACATCTGGATTGCTCCAGGAAGTGTGTGCTTCAGGGAGCTGTTGGGGCTTTCACTCAGGCTGCGCAGATGAGACACAAGGCTTTTGCAGCGTCTCCTGCTCTTCATTTTGCAATAGCTTCCCCTTTGAAAAGTTAGTTTTTCTCATCAAGTGTTGGCTGCTGGAGCCCCTCTGGCTGCTGCCTTTTCCTTGTTTTCGTACGTTTCCTCCAGCTGCTCTGTGCTAATGGCACAGTAAAGCCTGACAGTCTTTAGAAATGCTCATCAAAAAGCTTGTATTTTTCTCAGTCTTCAGTCCTGCCCAAGCATTAGTAAAAATACAAAGGAAAAAAAGAATGATCAGAAAGGTATTTACAGTGTAGAACACCCCAAATTAGAAAAAACTGTGGTTTGGGATCACCTTCTATCAGACATCTGTTGGCAGATGTTTCTCCATAGACTCCAGCACTGTCTGCAGCTCATGGAAAGGCAGGTCCCCTCCAGGGAACAGGCTTTTCATACTTCATTCATCATTTTAACTCCTATCCTGGAGTTTCGAGTTGCTTGAAGCAGGGATTATTTCCCTGCCAAACACACAGGAGGTGGTGCTAAAATAGCAAATCCCCCATGACATCACTTTTCTGTAGTACGCACCGATTCTTTTTGTCCCCTGTAAGAGAGTATGCTCAGCTTCTGGCATGCTCCAGAGGAGAGGACTAGCATTTTATTCGATATACTGCATAAAAACCTACAGAGAAGGAGTAAAACTTGGAAAGCTGTGAGATCCCTGTCTGGCAAACGTCTTACATGTCCTTGAGCTGAACCCACAGCGCAACTGCCAGCACAAACAAACCCATAGTTCACACAGGGAGAAACAAGAGCAGAAGCTGTGGTGAGGTTTAACGAGATGTTGCTTTTGCACGGAGCAGGATGAATCCCACCAGAGCTTGGGAAGCAACAGGAACAAGATGGCAAGTGGGGTAGTCTCTGGGATTACCAGGTCCCGATGGCTCCAATAGCCCTGGGTAGGCTTTGAAAGCGAAACTGTGTGAATGATTCATGTCATTATGCAAGTTCCAGCCTTGCTGCTTGTATAAATCGCTGAGATTGAAGATCTCAGATGCACACCTCCCTCACCTGTAATCTCAGTGATTCCTTCACTCTCTGCTCTGCCCTAGTGAGGCCATATCTGGAGTATTGGATCCAGTTCTGGGCTCCCCAGTTCAAGAGAGTCAAGGAACTACTGGAGAGAGTCCAGCAGAGGCTCCAAAGATGCTGAGGGGAGTGGATCATCTCTATACTGAGGAAAGGCTGAGAGCCCTGGGGCTGTTTAGCCTGGAGAACAGAAGACCGAGAGGGGATCTGATCAGTGCTTTTATATAGCTAAAGGGCAGGGGTTCAAGGCCACGTTGGATGGAGTTTTGAGTAACCTGGTCTGGTGAAAGGTGCCCTGCCCATGGCAGGGGGGTTGGAGCTAGATCTTTAAGGTCCTTTCCAGCCCAAACCATTCTAGAATTCTACAATTCTATGAATCAACATATATTTTTAAAAGATTTAGAAATCTTTTTCTAATTTTTTAACTTCTCAGTAACAGCTTGTTTTTTTCTTGTGAAGTTTCTGGGATGCATCATCCCTGACAAATTTCTCATATGAAGAGTCACTGAGCTGGGCCAATCTCATTTTCACTTTCTTTTTGCCAGTTGGTGCAAGATGAAAATAGCTTTTGGGCACATCTACACATCCTTTTTATTTCTCAGTCTTCTTCCAGGGAGGGACTGATGTGTATACACTGTTTTTTTCCTTTCTCTTTTATTATGAAGCTTCTTTGCACCCTTATTTTCCAAACCAGCTTCACATTTATCACAAACATGCTCCTAAGTACACACGCTGACACTATTCCAGTTTCATCGCCTGTGAATGTAAATTGTCTAGAATTTCAGCGTAAGGAATTCACATTACGGGATATTTGCTGGCATTTTATCTCCCCTGCTGGGATTTAATTTGCTGTGTTACATTTGCTGTTATTTACTCAAGCTCTGCTGAGCCCAGTGTGTGTTTTGCCTTGTTCAGCTAAGGGGAGCCGCGCTGCTACTAATAAAGGTGTTGTGATAGATTTATATCTTCAGGAATGGGACAAGATGCTGATGTCACTGAGCACAGTCCTCTGCTCTCCCAGCCAGGACCATTGTGCAAGTCCCAGATAAACCTGGAGGGTTTGGGGGTAATTCTGCAGCCCTATCATCAAAGAAAGGACAGCCTGGGGACAATGGAACATCTTAATCTGTGCTGCAGAGGTTTCTGAGATTACCTGGCCAAGCTCTGCACATATGGGGGTCATTCCCCAGATTGTAGTGGCCCTGCTTTGCCGCTTTGCAGGTCACTGTCTCCTGCAAGCAATGATGAGGTGTCAGGCAAGCAAGGCTGTAATTATTGACAATATTTTGTCAATCATAGCCTGATGGCATTGGTTGGTGTGGGACTGATCTACTGCCACGTCCAAGCTCAGCTCCCTGTACCCACAACACCTGGGACTTGTGCCAGGCTCTGCCTTCCCAAGAGATGCTGTAACTGAGGACAGTAATGTGGAAAAAACAGGGCTCGGAGGACAAATCCTTCACCCAGAGCTGAAGGAATGATATTAGCTGATGGATCTGCAGCATCAGGCACCTGTGCTCTCTGCACTACTAACCATCCATCATTTTCCCTTAGCAAATCCTACCAGTGCTTGGTAGCTGCTGGTTGGGGTCGTGCTGCATGAGCCGGTCCACTGAGCCCCTGCACGGAAAACACCGTCTCCCAGAGGTCATCCTCATTGAAACCTGGCCATCCATGCACCTTGCTAGACTCCTAAACACTGCTGTTGAGCACAGAAAGTCCCTCTGAGTTTTATGGGAGAAACAGTTTTACTTAAGTGTTTACTTGCAGGCACATAAAGAAGCAATTTTCTGCTTCATCAGGGTGCAGCGCTGGCTTTAAAGGGCTTTGTGGTGAGGTCAGTGACACTGCTTGTGGTTACGGATCTTTGCCACCTGTGCCTATCACCCTGCATCCCATCCTCCAGCCTCTCAGTGGTTGTGTCTCCCTAGCAAATGAATTTCATGTTCCTGTAATTTGTAGGAGAAAAGGTGAAATGCACTGTTGAGAGCTCCAGCAGAGCAGCGTTTGACATCATCAATACCTTGTTGGGTTGAGATAACACCTCTCCCTTCATGCATGTCAATGAACATGGCTGTATCAGAGCTGTTGGGGACAGCTGCCCATGAGAGAGCAGAGTAGAAATGCTGGGGTCAGCTGCAGTGGTTGCTTTGCCATGGGGCTTCACTACTCATGGTCAAGGAGGGGAAGGGAGGATGGGTAGTGAAGTGTTTGGATGAAGATGCTCAGAGGGGTTTCTCAGCACCAGGCTGCTGTGCAGGCTAGCGAGATGTGAAGGTGTGATGGGGAGCAGATGCTGACTGTGTTGTCTCTGCTTGCCATCCATGGTGAAGATTGTAGAATAGAATCATATAGAAACATAGAATCATAGAATCATAGAATCATAGAGTCATAGAATCATAGAATCATAGAATGGTGTGGATTGGAAGGGACCTTTCAAGGTCATCTAGTTCAACTTCCCTGCAGGAAGCAGGGACATCTGCAACTAGAGCAGGTTGCTCAGTGCCCTGGCCAACCTCACCTGAAATGTTTCCAGATTGGGGCTTTTCCCACTCTCTGAGCAAACTGGGCCAGAGTCTTACCATCCTCTGTGAAACATTTCTTCCTTCTCTCCAGTCTAAATCTCCCTCTTTTAGTTTAAAACCGTCACCCCTTGTCCTGTCACAACAGACCCTGATAAAAACATTGTTCCAGTGAAGATGTCCATCTACTAGGAGAAAACCATGTCTCTTGCCAGGCAAGTGCCATCCCTAGAGGGTGCTGCCACAGCTGGGCTTGATTCACTCAAAGGAAACAGGAAATGTGCTGACCTTAGCGTGCTGCTATCTTCATGCCATTTTTTTTTTAAATCAATTAAACCTTATCTGCCTTTTTATGTGTTCTGCTGATTGTCCTTTGTGCTGGATCAAAGTACTTTTCTGTTTCATTTTATTCTTAAAGAAGCGTTGTGAATGAGCAGTATCTACATGCAGTAGGTTGTTCTCATTTTTGACTACTGGCAACCTCAGCAGCACTTAAGATCTCTGCAGAGTGTTTCCACTCGGGTCTCTCACTGACCATCCCTCTTCCACAGGCGGTGCACACTCTCAGGTAATAAATGGCCATAGAAAACCTTGCTGAAGGTGAGATGAAGGTGTGCATGGTGGGATAGAGTCAGATGTGGCTGTTGCATCTGTGGGCACCAGCTGCTGAGAGACGATGTAGGTTGTCCAACCATTAACCCAGCACTGCCAGGTCACCACTAAACCATGTCCCTCAGCACCACATCTCCATGGCTTTGAAATTCCTCCAGGAACAGGGACTCCACCACTGCCATAGGCAGCCTGGGCCATGCCTTGACAACCCTTGCAGGGAAAAAATTGCTCCTAATTAGGGAACAAGTTGGACTAATTCCAGGTGTAGCAGCTTCTTGGACACTCTGAAGGTTTAAAGGATGCACACATTTAAAGGAAGTCCTGGAAAGAATGGGCAAGGGGACCAAAAGAGTCCTACAGACCACAGGGTTAATTGTTTGCAGATCAAATCAAGTGCATCTTTGGTGAAGAGGGCTAGCAAATACATTAATATAGATAACCAAGAAAGAATGTTGGACGGTTTAATGGTTGGACTTAATTGCCTTAAAGGTTTTTTCCAACCTAAAGTATTCTATTCTGCAGTCATTAAGCCTACAGTGCCTACCAGCTCCATGAACATGCCCACCTCTGGAATTCTAGGCCCAGATTCCTTTTTGGTTTCCTCCCTTGCTACCCTGGAACCCTGTTTTTTAATCCCCGTGTCACCCCTGAGTTTCCAAGAGGCTTCAGCGGCAAACTGGGTAGCTGTAAATAATTCATCACAGTGCTGCTCCCGGAGACAGGCAATATTGGACGCCGCGGTCCGGAGACAGGCAGGTGCTTTTGCTCCTGCACTGCGTAACCCTCCAGAGGTTCAGGGAAGCTTTTTGTGGCTGCTTTAATTTACGATTGAATTTCACTTTATTGATCCCATCCTGTATTTTGTTGTAGCAATATCTCGTCGCTTGAATATGCGGCTGAGGGCACGATTACTTTTTGCAGAGGATGCCATGGAGCTTGTAACTCAGCGGCGTGTGAGTCCTCCGCCTTGAATTTCTCTCTCCTGTGCACTGCACTTAGGGGTTGTATAAATGCTGCAGTTAAGACAGTCTCCTCTTGCTAGAATTTACATCAACTCGCCCATATGTTAATTTGTTGGAGGCTGCAGTACTTGATCCTTTGCCTCTCATCACAGGGGGAAATGGAATTAGGCAAAATAATGATGTACAGCCTCTCACTCCATTTACCATAGAGCTTGCGGATGCCGCTCAGATGCAGAAGTCTATTGAAGTGTGCTGAACAGCAAGCTGAAGCCTGATGGGTTTAACATGCCTCCAAACAATGCAGCTTCCTGAGCAGGAAGCCGGGGCACTAAAAACCGAACAAAGACATTGTCCTCCAGTGCATCGTTCACTTTGCAGATGTAGCCAGTGAGAGCGGAGGAGGGAGCGCAGGGCAGCAGGGAGGGAGGTCAGCGGTATAGGGAGGGAGGGGGCTTGGTAGAGGTTGGGGGCTGGAAAGCAGTGTGGAAGGATTCTTCTAGGGGACATGCCAAAGCACTGTGGCTGAAAAAGAGAGGCAGAAAAAACAGGGATTTAATCGATCAGAGACTCAGCACATCGAGGGATGGAGAAGGGCTGAGCCTTACTCCTGCAGGCAGGAGCTCCTGCCTCTGAACCTTCAGGGAAGTCCCACACTTAGACAGAGCAATGGTTACATCTATGGCCTGCTCTTGGGAAGGCAATTTGACCAGCCAGTGTCTCCAAAGCTGCTTGATATCATGGGCACACTTCTGCATGCTGTGCCCTGGTGCAACAGTCAGCCCTGGGTGATGAGGAATTGACACTAGTTACATCCCATTGTAGAATCATAGAATGGTTTGGGTTGGAAGGAACCTTTCAAGGACATCTAGTCCAACCGCCCTGCAGGGAGCAGGGACATCTGCAACTAGAGCAGGTTGCCCAGACAACCTGACCTGGAATGTTTCCAGGGGTGGGGCATCGACCACCTCTCTCAGCAAGCTTGGCCAAAGTCTCACCACCCTCAGTGTAAAGCATTTCTTTCTTCTCTCCAGTCTAAATCTGCCCTATTTTAGTTTAAAACCATCACCTCATGTCCTGTCACAACAAGCTCTGCTCAAAAGTCTGTCCCTATCTTTCTGATAGGCCTCCTGAGGTCCTGAAAGGCTGCAAGAAGGTCTCCCCAGAGCCTTTGCTTCTCCAGGCTGAACAACCCCAACTGTCACAGCCTGTCCTCATAGGAGAGATGTTCCAAGACTTGGATGATTTTTCTGGTCCATTTTTGTCCTATAAAGACAGGAAATGTGACCTCAACCACATCTGATGATCTTGGTCTTGCCTTGGTGGGATCTTCATGTCTGGACAGATCCCTCACACTTGCCCCAAGACTGCTCCAGCACCATTCACAAGCTGAGCTAATGCTCAGCTGTTTTTTTTCTTTCAGCCTCTATGCCCATCTTTTCTATGCTGTGGGTGTTTTTCTCACTCTGTAGAGCTGACCTTCAACTACAGTATCACTGTGTTTTGTAAACACACCTAGAAAGCTAAGAAAGCTTGATCTAGTGCAATATATAAGGCAGAGACTGGATCTAACCAAACCCAATGAGCTGCTCTTAGCTTTATAGACCTGCACTACCCTGTGAAGGAGAATAAGTCTTGAGATTTGGTGGAGACCAGACCCTGGCCCAGGCACTGTATGAAGACCATAGGATGCTCCTTGTGGCTGGAGCTCAGGGTGGGTTTAGGGGAAGTGTGGAGATCTGTTGAGATGGTCGATTTAGGCATGTGGTTGATATCAGACAAAAAGAAGCCAAGATGTCTCATGTGATTCAAGGATATGAAGAGGTTGATCAGAGCAATTGAGTTAATAGAAATTACACACCTTCCTCCTATGGGTATTGAAATGATTGCTACAGAATCGCACAATGGCTGAGGTTGGAAAGGACCTCTGGAGATTGTGGCAACACTGCTCCCATTGCATCCCAGATGACTTTCCTTGCCATGAGGGAGTGTTGCTGGCTTGTGCTGAAGTCCAGGTCCTTCTCTGCAGATCCAGTCAGCCAGCAGCCTGTGCTGGTGCCTGGGGTTGTTCCTCCTCAGGGGCAGGGCTTTGCACTTCTGTGTGAAATTAATGAGGTTCTCCAGCCCTTTGAGGTCCCTCTGGACGCCCATTTCTCCAGCCTGTTGAGGCCCCTCTGGATGACATCACAACCATCAGCTGTGTCGGTTGCTCCTCCCAGTTTTGTATCTCCTGCCACCTGACTGCGGGTGCACTCCGGCCTCATCACACAGGTCACTGATAAGGATATTAAACAGCACTCAGCTAGATAATCTTTAAACAATATTGTTCTAGGGTTATATTGAATAGTGTTGACCCCAGTTATCCTCTGATGGGGCTGGGATTTGAGAATACCAGGATTCCGGCCCAGCACGGCTTTGTGGCTTTGAGGTGAAGTTGATTGATAATTTCTAACCTCTCAGGCTGATCACCATGTTAATGGTTTGGATGTTGCTTTGCCGCTTTGCAGAAGCAAAGAGCTAAGAGAAAAAGAAACCCAGGAACAATTGCCTACGGCAACTGTGTGCCTGCGGCGTGGGCGTTTGCAAAGCACGACAGGATTTTGCTGTGCTGAGCGAGGCGAATTCAGGCAGGGCAACTTAACGTTGTGCCAAACGATTTGTTTTGGCAGGTGGATAAAGAAGACCTGAGAGAATGACAAGTACCGCTACAAAGAACCACTACCCAGAGCCGGCCCAGAAAACATTCTGCAGGAGCCCATTTCTCAGTATCAAGGTAAGTATCTCCTGCTTCCTATAATTCCCACCTTGGATTATGGCCTGGTAAAGAGGAGTTGAGCTTTCTACAGAAGGCTTTGATAGGATTTCTGTTTACCAAACGTGTCTGGAAGATGTTCTGGGTGCTCCCTGTAGCACAAGTGCCATTGGATGTGCAACTGTCTCTGTCCAAAAGCGAGTAGTAGGACAGTGATGTTGCGATGCAAGTCCAACTTCCAGCTTCTTCAGTATTTAACTTCTGTCAGTGAAATTCCCAGAGCCCAAAGCAAACATTCAAGATAAACAAATTTCAGTTCTTAAGGAAAAACTTCTTTCCTGTGAGGGTGCCAGAGACTGGACCAGGCTGCCCAGAGAGGTTGTGGAGCTTCCTTCTCTGGGACACTGTGTTAGTCTCCTACCCGTGGCTGTGTCAGTGCCAGGGAGGCTCCTCAGCCCATTACCGGGAGCTGAACCTGTTGGAGCAGGACAGAGGAGGCCACAGCAGAGGAGGTCCAGCCCTCACGTCATTGTTGTGGCCTCCTTTGGCTCTGCTCCAGCAGGTCCCTGTCTCTCCTGTGCTGAGGACTCCAGAGCTGGACCCAGCACTGCAGGGGTGGTCTCACCAGAGCAGAGCAGAGCAGAGGGACAGAATCCCCTCCCTCGACCTGCTGCCCACACTGCTCTGAATGCAGCCCAGGGTGCCATTGGCTTCTGGGCTGTGAGTGCACAGTGCCTGTTCATGTCCAGCTTTTCACCCACCAGCACCCCCAAGTCATTCTCCACAGGTCTGCTCTCCATTCCTTCACTCCCAGCTTGGGTTGATACTGGGGGTTGCCCCAAACCAGGTGCAGGATCTAGTCCTTGGCCTTGTTGAAACTCATGAGGTTTACACGTGCCCACTTCTCCATCTTGTCCAAGTGCCTCTGGATGAGTTCACATCCCTCAGGTGTGTCACCTGCACCACGCAGCTTGGTGTCATCTGCAGCCACAGGCTGTGGATTTCTCTTTGTACACGTGCAGTATGTACATATGTGATTTAACATGAGCTTCTCTTAGCATGTCACTGTGAGTGCGTACAGGATATGATGGTTTTGTTTATTTAGGAGAGTTGGTAGTGAACTGGATAGCTGGGAAACCAGATTTCCCATTCCTTCTTTTCCTTTAATTTTAATGTAAGCCAGGCCCAGTCATATAAACCTTGATTCTTCAGTCTTACAGCAATGCAGTGCTCGAAGTGTCCTGCTGGACTCAGTACAGCCCCTGGTCCTCTCCAGATGAATGTTCGAGGAGCTCTTTGCAGAACCACGGGCTCCACCCGGGGTTGCACCCTCTGTTCTGCAGCATCTGGTTCATTATCTTTTGGCCGCATAATTGCACTTTATCAGTAATTATAACATTATTGTCAGTTTATTGCTAAAGTAGCTGGAGGCCAATTGCCAGACTCCTTAGAGTCTCACTAGGCTATGAAGCAAAAGGCCAGTGTTAAAGGCTTAAGATTTATTTGTTGCTTTTGTGGGGAAGATTTTGGTTTTGGAGGGTTTTTTTACAAATGCTGGTGAATTAAATTACCCTCATTCTTGTAGCAAAGGGGAAATGAGCTCAGAAGTCACCAAGGCAAATGGTTACCAGAGCTGCAGAGACTGGAGGCACAGGAGAGGGGGGAGTTACGTGCCATACAGTCCTGAGGTTTCTCCCCTAATACTCTTTTTAGTCTGTTTAACTGTTACTTTTTTTTAATTGCCAGCGAGATTACCTTTAAAAAAAACCACCACTGATTTTCCCTTGTGGAGATACATTAAAGGGCTTTGAAATTTCTAAGATTAAAGCCACAAACGTGCAAAGTCAGCTTGGGTCTGTGAGCAGAGTCCACATCTATTTTTGTATGCACAATGGAAGAGGCTTCCCAGGGAGGCTGTGGAGTCTTCTTTGGAGAGATTCCAAATCCACCTGGACATGATCTTGGTCAACCTCCTCTGGGTGACCCTGCTGGAGCAGGGAGGTTGAACAAGACGATCTCCAGAGGTCCTTTCCAACACCTACCATGCTGAGATTCTGTGACTTTGCTGAGAAAAAGTACGTGTGAAGGTAGATGTAGAGGAGGCTCTTGGTGGGGAGTCTTGCAGCCCAGACATGGACAGGACACTGTGCAGTTCTGAAACTGCTCCAGTCTATTGCTTTCTGAAGCATCCTTGGTGCTCACTCTGAGGAGGCCAGAAGTAAGGGATTTTGGTGGTAATCAGTTCTGCTCCTGATGCTGCTGGGTTTCTGCTTGGAAAGCTCAGCAGGAAAAACCTGACTAGTCCTTCCAGGCCAGGGCAGCATTGCAGGGAAGATTGCCATTGCAGCAGGCTGAGACCAACTTTGACAAAGCCATTGCCAGGCATTAGCCTGACTGCAGCCCACAGCCGAGGAGAGCAAATCCTCTCTTCCAATTCTATGTTTCACATTAAAATACTGAAGGACTTTTTTGCACCCCTAAGGCAGAGCTGATCCGACCATGCAGGTCACCAAGCACACAGTTATACTCTGCACAGGATGTTTTCCTCAGATCTCTTGTTTTTTAGGGTTGGGTTTTTTTTTGTTTTGGGCTTTTTTTGTTGTTTTTTTTTTCTGTCAAGAACTTAGGTCACCCTGCCCGGTTTCTAAATGACTTCCTCAGAAAACATAACCTCAACTCCAGGGTTTGAATGGTTTTTGCAGAAACACAAAACCATTGCACAATGTGGTTTATCCGTTTGAAGTGGCTGAAGGACCAAAAATCACAGCACTGCAATTTATATATATATATATATACGTATATAATATATATATGTTTCCAGAGGGAGAGAGTGTGTCCCAAAAACTAGTTGTCGTGTGTCAAAATGCAACTGAGAGGCATAACTCAGAACTGTCCTTCTGGGGAATGGTCCCGGGGCTGATAGTCCCTGAGCCTTTTGAGGTACCTGGCATGAACTCCTGTAGTCCATCAGAGGAGATTAAATCAGGTCTACTGCTGCTTCCATTGAAGTCCAGCATCTTATTTTGACATCCCATGCTGGACACATGAGTTTGGGAAAAGCAATTCTCCTGAAGGGCTACTTACGCAAAGACATGGAGAAGTAGTTTGGGATCCTCTGATAGAGACTGCTACAGAAGGAGAAACTTTTTTTGGAAAGACTGTGTATGTTACGGGAACATCTTACCTGCAGATGAAGAGAAAGCAGGCTGAGAGTGATGGGCAATAAAACATAGGCCAACGTGTGATTCACTGTAGTCAAGATGAAGAGGTTTTGTCCAATAAACTGGGATGTCTGGAAGACCTGAGAGTCCACTTGGACATATGAAGACTGTGATTGTTAATGTGGTCGCTGCTGGGTTGTTTGAGGTGCACATGTTTTCAGGCATCACACATTGCTAAGATCAGTGAACCCCCACTCCTGGTAGGGACACATGTGGGAAGGTGAGCAGCCCCAGAGGGTCATTCTTATCCCATGGACATGTGTTTCCCATCTCTGCCAGGCCCTGCTGGTTACCATCCTATACCTTGCAGATGTAGCCAATGACCTTCATGCCCCAGAGGTGGCTTCCAGGTTCCACAGCTGTGGATCCAACACTCTTCCTTGAGGGATGACTTGCACATCTCCACCTTCTAAAACTATTGAGCAGCTGGCTAAGGACAATCACCCTCTGTGGAAGCTTTAGCCTTTGGTGTTTTCTGCTCTGTGCTTTAGTTGAAGAACAAACCAGAGCTGCCCCAGCCCCATGCCTTTATTACAAGAGGTTCTGCACAGTGGTAGGGACTTGTGCCCAATTACATCCAACTAGAACAAGCTGATTCCTCCCAGATCCGTTTTCTCCTCTGTATGAGCACAGTCCAGTGCACGGGATTTTGTCACGTGCTAAGCACAAAACTCGTTCTTAAAATAACAGCAAAAGTATCCTGAACATATGGAGACAGCGTGATAGGGACTTCCCTGTGACAATCAGGCAAGACTGCATGTGCAGCTTTCAGAGTCCTTACAAGGAGGACTCATTGCCAAATTGCACGATCAACACTAGAAGCACCATGAAAGCTTTGTATATTTTTTTTTTCAGACTGCTGAGAGAGGAGATATTGGTGTTTAATCCCCAGTTCTGCAATTTATTGTCTGTTTAGGACCGAGTACATTATTCTCTTACATGCGCAGAGTGGGAGCAGGAATACCTCGCCGACGCAATGTGAGACTTAGTAGTGCAAAGCCTTGCAAAAATATAGCCAAAAATATAGAGGAAAGCAGAAGAGCATCGAGTTCCTCTGAGAGTTCACGATGGCAGAGAATCTCCTTGTTCAGCAGGTGGTAGAGCAGAGATGAACTCGTCCCACTGCTGGTTGTGGAGGGTGCAGACATTGGATTGGGATGTCGTTGTCTGTGGGTGAGGACATTTCACCAGATTTTTGGCAGGGATGCTGCCCTTTCCTCTGGGAAGATGTCTCAGGCACTCTCTATAGCTTACTGGTGGTGGGAAACAGTGGTGACACGTCTCCGGAGGAGGAAGGTTGCTCTGCACCCTGCCACTGCAAGGGGATTGTTTTTAGCAGGGTTACATCAATACAAAACACTTTCCGTCTCTGGTCTAGTGCAATGTTTGGTGTTATCCTAACATAAAGCCTAAGCAGGTTCTTAAAATAATGCTTCACGAATGTTTATTTTAAAAAAAAAACCCTTTAACAAACCTCTCCCTTCCTTCCTCCTCAGCCTACACAGACGGCCATTTGGATTCCCTGAGTTGTTTTAATTCTGCTGATGTAGATGTGAAAGGATATGAGTATGGATTGGCTCTTCATGTGAAAGAGGTGCCAGGCAGATTGGCCTGGGCTTGCTCCTGGGAGCACCCAGCCCTGGGGATGCTCCTGTCTTTCCATGGTTATGTCCTGCTGTCTTGGGAAAAAGCTGACCCCGGTCACCTTCTCATCTTCTCCCACTGATGGGGTAGCCCATCAGACCCAGACCGGCTGATCCCACCAGTCCCAAGTCCAAGAATGGAGGGACCCCAGCCTCAAGTCCTCAGGGAAAAGCATCTAGATAGCACAGAAAGTTGATGCAGAAGATCTGCCTGCCCTGTGGCATGGACTGTCTCCCAGATCTAGCTGAGAGAGGCACAGGGTGGCATCTGAATCTGCATGTATTCGGCCCTGCACCAAATATCACAGGAGGTCCCAGAGGAGCCCCATGATAGACACACTGCTGGGGCTCAACCACCCACCACCACCATCGCAGCTACAATGAGGCAAACTGTAAAGCACACACTAGCAGTTACCAGTTCTCTATTTCTCACTCATTAAAATATTCCCCTGCCTAAAAGTGCCCTATGGTTAAAGTGGTTGCCCTCAATGACTCTCTGGAGAGCAAGAAGGAGGCAGGGCTTTAATTGCAAGACCTCCCACTTTGCTACCTTAGGAAAGTAAAACACCATCGTGGAGAAATGGGAAGCACAGAAAGTCTGGCAGATCCTGCAAAAAGACAGTTTTTCCTGTTACATTTTCCCAGAACTAGTTGACTTACAATTGCTACAGAAGCTGGAGAAATTGCAGGCAATGGTCTTCATGTTCCTGTTTGCTTAAAATTGTAGTTGGTTGGGTTGGAAGAGACCTTTCAGGTCATTGAGTCCAACCATTAACCCAGCACTGCCAGGTCACCACTAAACCATGTCCCTTAGCACCACATCTCCATGGCTTTAAAATCCCTCCAGGGTTGGGGACTCCGCCACTGCCCTGGGCAGACTGGGACAGGCCTTGACAACCCTTGTGGGGAAGAAGTTTGTCCTCATGTCCAACCGAAACCTCCCCTGGTGCAACTTGTGGCTATTTCCTCTTGTCCTGTCACTTGTTCCTTGGGAGGAGAGACCGACCCCCACCTGGCTCCAACCTACTTGCAGGGAGTTGTCAAGAGTGAGAAGGTCTCTCCTGAGCCCCCTTTTCTCCAAGCTGAGCAAGCCCAGGTCCCTCAACGACTCCTCACAAGACGTGTGCTCTAGACCCCTCTGCAGCTTTGTTGCCTTTCAGCAACCTCTATGTCCTTCTTGGAGTGAGAGCACCTTCTCGACCATTTCCATCTTGATTTTGACTTTCTAAATATTCACCTGTTTGCTCTGTGTTTCTGATCTGTGTCTAAAAACTTGTGCAGCAACTCATGCGGTTGTCATAGACCAAGTGAAAAGACCAAGAGATGCCATTGCAAAAGATCAAGAGGTTTATAAAAACCTGCATGGGTGTCCAGGTTGCTCTTTCAACACACAGAGTGCAGAAATGTGACATGTTGGTCCCTTTAATGTGTTAGGTTGTTATCGGTCATTTTTTTTAAAAGGCGCATGTTGAAGAAAAGAGATTTAAATGTTTATTTAGAAACTGCTATTGATAGCTTGATCTTAGGAAGCTCTGTCGGGCAGTCCATGGGGATTTCCTTCCCTTTGTTTCATCCTGCTCTTTGGTCTGTGGTTGAATGCTTTTGCAGGTCTTTCACTGTCCCTGCTCCCCCAGTGGGACAGAGTGCATATCTGAGGGCTCTTGCTGGGCTGTCTTGAACCACCCCATCAGCTCCTGGGTCCCCTGTTCCCCGCCTCTGGTTTCCTTAAGTTGCTGCAATCCCATTGGAATGTCCTACCACCAACGATGTCCTCATACCCTTTCTTTGACCCAGGCTTTTGCTCTTCTCCATGTTCCCCAAAACCTACAATGCTGGTTTTTCTTCCAGAAAAAGGAAAGATAAGCCTATAAAAACTCACTGCAGATTTCAGTGAAGAATCTTTCTGCACTCCCAATCTGGATGTTCATCCTCTGAAATCCTACTCTCTAGGCTGTGATGTGGAGGGCATCCTCCAAACCCATGCAGGCTGCAGGGACGTAGGTGGTGGTTACTCTGTGGGCTGCAGAAAGACCAAGATCCTTTTTCCAGTGTAGTAGGGTTTTGGTCTGGATGACCAGGGCTGCAAGCAGCAGCTTGCTGAGAGAAAACCAAAACCCTCTTACGATGAGCATTGTGGTGTGGCTTCATTCCTAGGCACATCCCAAAGGCAGGATCAAGCCTGCCCTGCACCTTCACCCCAGCACAGGCTGCGAGAGTATATCTGCGCATGATATTGGTCCCTGGATCAGCTCCTCCAAGGATGGAGGGGGCATTTTGCATATGGAGACCCTGAGCAGACCTCAGCACTACAGCTCGTCTGGCTGTGCCTCTGAATTATCACGTACTCCGTAACATTGCCCTGGGCCACATACTACTTTCCCAAAATACTGGGAAACTGAGGACTGGGAACCATTCCCAGCAAGCATTTTGGGTGAAACTGTCCTATTTTGAAGGCTCAGTGAGTTTGGTAAGATGGATGTGAGTTCTTCTGTTCCCACTGGCCTTGGCAACAGAACATGGCCCCCGGCCTGTTTCATTTACAAGTATAGACTCAGCCTTTGGGGCTCAAGCACAACTAGGCTTGCAGCCATGGAGGAGACAAGAATCATGGCTCCTGGTGTCACATCTCTCTTCCAAGCCCATGTTAGGCTTGCAAGATGGACAGCGTTCACAGCCTGTACTTTGAGAGGATGGTAAGGGCTGCTCTAGATTGGGAGACATAATTTGATTTTAGTGTGTTGCCTTCATCCTTAACAACACTGCTGCCTGCTGCGTCTCCCTCCTTTTGCTGGGAGTATGGAGAAGCAGGCTCTGCTGGCAGGAAAGGGTTTAGGTGGAAGAAGGCTTTCTCTGTAGAGTTAGCCCTGCTGAGATCTCCTGGGACAGGAGAAGCTGGTGTTGGCTTGTGTGCCCATATGACCTCTGGCAACTTAGAGATGCTGTAGATGCCCTAGGGCTCTTGAGCAGAGCTGAGCTTATGCTCCGCAGCAGCTCAGAGAAATACCTCTCTCTGTTTACAAGGGCTCTGTTTATGAGATTTCTGAGGGTGTCAGGAGTGGTGTCTCTTTCCAGGTGTGAAGAACATCTTCTTGGACTGTACAAGTCAGAGAGCCAGATGTCTTGACCAGATACAGAAATGGAAACAAGTGATTTTTGCTATAGGACAAAATGCAGCATCATGTGTGCAGCCAGAGACAATCAGATCACTCAAGGAGTTCTAAAGTCTCTATGAGGCTGTTCCTTCTTTTCCTGATCTAATGGCGAACAGCAAACAGCCTCTGGAGCCAGAAGAACTAGGGTCCTTACATGGTGCTGACACCAAACCGCTGCAAGTTCTTTGCAGGGACATCTCCCTTTTCTGTGCTTTCATCTGCCCAGATAGGGGAGAATAAAATACTAGATTCCTAACCCATTTTGATCTTCTGTGCTGAAGAGGATGTGGGGCAGTGGTGGGTGGCTGCTAAGCTGATGTAAACCAACATACCATGAAGGTCCTGGCTTTGAGTACCCACTGGGCTCTGTGTTATGGATGCCTGGAAAAAAAATAATGACCTCAACATTTCTATCTGAACTCACGTATTCAGGAGGTATTGCCTAACCATGGTGACCATGTCTTGCAGGAACATAAGAGTTTTAGCAAAGCTGACTCTGGGAAAGTTTTCCTTTGGCTGGTGACATTTTCCTAGTCCAGTCATGGTTGCACCACTCAGTAAATGGCATGCGCCTGGAAGGGAGAAAGTCCTGGGTTGCGTCCTTCTTTGCATGATGCCAATACGTCACTTTTGGTGGTGGTACCCATACCCAGTTCTCAGGGATCCAAGTCGAATTGATCATCTTCTTTTCCCCTTTTTGTGCTGGAAACAGTCCCTCTGCATACAGAGCAATCCAAGTTTGGCAGTGACCCCCACACACACACACTTTAGCCATTAATCAGATGAGACCTAGCAGAGATCCAGACCAGGCTGAGCAGCTCCTTCAGGCGAGACTCCTGCCTGGTGAGAGCTGACTGCAAACCACACAGAGCCAGAGCAAAGCCCAGTAGCATTGGCCAGTGACTGGGAAAATGTCTGCCAGAAGCAGCACCCTGTGGCTTTGAGCAGTATCCAAGGCTGAAGATAGCAGCTCTGCAAGGACGCAGGGACATTCAGCCTGTCCTACAGGGAGAGGAGTGTTCTGTCTCCTTAGGACATGTGATGATTTGGGTTGGTTAGTTTATTCTAACTCATTACCCAGTGGAAAAGGACTTGGAGTTGTTGATCAACAGCCAGATGAATATGAGCCAGTGTGTGCCTAGGTGGCCAAGGAAACCACCAGCATCCTGGCTTGAATCACCACCAGTGTGATCAGCAGAACTAGGGCAGGGATTGTCCCCCTGGACCGGGCACTGGAGAGGCTGCAGCTTAAATCCTGTGTGTGTCCAGAGAAGGGTAATGAAGCTGGGGAAGGGTCTGAAGTCTTGTAAGGAGCAGCTGAGGGACCTGGAGTTGTTGAGCCTTGAGAAAATGAGACTCAGGGGAGACCTTCTCACTCTCTACAACTCCCTGAAAGGGAGCTAGGTAGGGGACAGGCTTTTCTCCCAAGGAACAAGTGATAGAAAAAGAGGAAATAGCCTCAAGTTGCATCAGGGGGAGTTTTGTTTGGACATGAGAAAGAATTTCTTCCTCACAAGGGTTGTCAAGGCCTGTCCCAGTCTGCCCATGGCAGTGGTGGAGTCTCCATCCCTGGACGGGTTTCAAAGCTGTGGAGATGTGGTGCTGAGGGACATGGTTTAGTGATGACCTGCTGGGTTAATGGTTGGACTCAATGATCTTAAAGGTCTTTTTCAGATGATCTCCAAAATAATGCTCTGATTCTATCATTCTATGATTTGGTGACTGGAAAGATGCCTGTGGGCAGTCACATGGCAGCAGGGTAGGAGGTGGCTTACCATCTCCTTTCCTTTGCTGAGCTCTGTTGGAATAGAGGGTGATCTCCATCCCTCTTGAGACAGTTTATTTGACACTTGCAAAATGCTTCTGCTTGAGGAGCAGGAATATGCAGCGGGGCAGCTGAGCACCACTATATCTCAAACTCTGGAGGGGATGAGGTCATAAGATCTTCCGGGAGATGATGGTCTTTAACAAGGTTTCCTTCTGGAATTGGAAAAGAACTATCACATTTTCCAAAAGGAAGTAGGTCTATTACATCCAGAACTTCGCAAGAAGGAAAGGAAAACAGAAAGACCGAATTATTTTCCCTGACCTTCTGACTTTCTCTAAAGAAGCTGTTTGTTGTTGTGTTTGGAAGGGCTCATTCTTGTCCCAGAAGAGCTTCTGCCAGCACTGGGGATGGCTCCCTGCCTCAGGCTGGACAGGAGCGGGAAGGTTGTGCAACCTTCCATTTTCTGCTGCTGGTTCTTGTGGTCAAGGCCAATACAAACTAGCAGCATCCCAACTGAAATGATCTATTTGTCCAAAGACACTTTCAGCTGAAGAAACTACACCCTCCTTGCAAATACTAACCCTGTTGGCATTTTTGGCAGAATACTGTTTAATGGCCTTGACCTAATTTCAGAAGACCACTGATGGCAGGAACAAGGATAATACTGTAAAGGCTCATAGTCAAAGGTTCACATTCAATAATTTGGTCTTTGTGTAGGAGATGCCATTTGTGATGTTGCAGCTTGCAGTAATTGTGCTGAATGTTCTCTTTTTGTGTTGGCAGTTCTTCGTTTTCTGCCACGGTCTCCTGCAGCTCTCCCAGCTCCTGGTCTCTGGCTATCTGAAGAGCTCCATCTCAACCATTGAGAGACGATATGGCCTCTCCAGCCAGACATCAGGACTGCTTGCTTCCTTCAATGAGGTGAAAATCAGCTTGCTTCTCCTAGTCTACTTGGTGAAAGCTCTCCCCATGCTCCTGTAATTCCCTTATGAGACCTCTCGGTCTGTGTGTCCTGCTGCAGGTTGGGAACACATTGCTGATCGTCTTTGTAAGTTACTTCGGGAGCCGAGTGCACAGACCTCGTTTCATCGGCTGCGGTGCCATCCTTGTCTCATTGGCCGGGTTCCTCATGGCTCTCCCCCATTTCATAACTGGACCCTATGAGTATGACCAGTCTGTTGCCAGTAGGTACTCTAGGAACTGATTTTATACCTTTTGGGACAGAGAAAAAGGAATAACCTTCCCCCAAGGGGGTGGGGGCTGCAAGCTGTAGGTTTGTCCTAAAGGAATTTTAATGTTATGTGAACGAAATCGTCTCAGTCCCGAGAGGCAACAGCTGATGGTGGGAAGCGGAGACAGGGGACAGCTGGAACCACAGGAAATGGCATAAGAACCATCAAAACATAGGCCATGCCTCTGATATCCCTTGTCTTCTGCACGTCCATGCAGCAGACAAACACCGGGTACCAGGAATTCTTCTCCAGCCATCAGAGCTTTCATCTTCTGTGCGTTGAGACATGTTGTCCTCATGCACATGAACTGCTCACTTATTTTCATAACATAAGCATGATAAGGTCCCATGAACTCTGTCACTCAAAGCCTTTTATGGGAAGGAAAAAACAGGTGTGGGAAGAAGCTTCACTCAACCCAGTGGGACAGCTTTAGGGGTGAAACACTGTTGTTTGCAGTGAGGGAGCATTGGGTTAACCCCTAATTTCTCCTGCTTGTGGGGCACCTCACCTGTCTTCCTCTGTGTAGCTGAGCTGTCTTTGAGTAAATGCTTTGAGGTTTTAAACTTTAGTCTTTAGTTTCTCTTCCCTCTTTACTCTGCCCTATTGAGGCCACATCTGGAGTATCGTGCCCAGTTCTGGGCTCCCCTGTTCAAGACAGACTGGAGAAAGTCCAATGGAGGTTATGAAGATGCTGAGGGGACTGGAGCATCTCTGTGCTGAGAAAAGGCTGAGAGCCCTGGGGCTGTTTAGCCTGGAGAAGACTGAGAGGGGATCTGATCAGTGCTGATCAATAGCTGAAGTGCAGGCGTCAAGATGATAGGTCCAGACTCTTGTCAGTGGTGCCCAGTGACAGGACAAGGGGCAACGGGAACAAACTAGAACCCAGAAAGTTCCATGTGAATGCAAGGAAAAACTTGTTTGCTGTGAGGGTGCCAGAGCTTGGCTCAGGCTGCCCAGAGAGGTTGTGGAGTCTCCTTCTCTGGAGAGATTCCAAACCTGCTTGGACAATGCAATCCTGGGAAATGTGCTCTGGGTGACCCTGCAGGAGCAGGGGGGTTGGATGAGATGACCTCCAGAGGTCACTTCCAACCTCTACCATGCTGGGATTCTGTGACCTACCAATAATCAACCTCTTGTGAATAACTTGCAGGTGTAAACCACTCATGGAATGGCAGCTCAGGGTGGATTTGGGATTTTCTCCTTGAAAGAAGGTGAAGGGATGAGAAAAGAAAGGAGAAACCCACCCTTTTGTTACCTTCCCAAATGCTACCATGAAGCTCCAAGCAAGTCTTTTAGAAATCTCCCCTGAACAGCTTTTCCATGGCTTAGAGAGAGCGCAGCCAGTTCACACAGCTGCAGCCACCAAAGGCAGCATAATTGCTGAATAATTCATGAATGCAGATGGGGTCAGGTGCTAACAACAGTTTGGAAACAATTAGCCATGAGCTTTGAGAGTGCTGGTTCAGGTGGCTCTGTGTCAAACACTTGGAGTTGCATATGATTTGCAGTATAACCATGAAAATCCTGCTATAAACACCCCTCACCCCCCCAAGTATTTTAAGGAAGATAATGGTGCTAGAATCAGCACTTTCACTGAGGCAGCTTTGGAATCCATCTTGGGATAAAATGAGATCTCATTTCCTGAGTAGCTCTCCGCAAAATCAGTTTTGCTCACCTCCCTTCAATTCAGGATCTATCAAAGGTCCTGAAAGTGATCTCAGATCTTTTTCCATGGAGGTGGCTTTCAGTGACATGCACATCCATCTTGCCATGAACATCTACAGAGTATCTTTGCAGTCTTTGCATTTTCTTTCACTGACGTCTCCCACTTGATGTCTACTAAATGCCAATCTATGTGCTTGCTGCTATCATAGGGAAGCTCTTTCTCCAGACCAAGCTCCTTAGGGCTCTGAAGATGCTGAGCATCTCTGTGCCAAGGAAAGGCTGAGAGCCCTGGGGCTGTTTAGCTTGCAGAAGAGAAGACTGAGAGGGGATCTGATCAATGCTGATTAATAACTAAAGGGTGGGAGTCAAGAGCATGGGACCAGACTCTTGTCAGTGGTGCCCAGTGACAGGATGAAGGGCAACAGTCACGAACTGGAACCCAGGAGGTTCCATCTGAACGTGAGGAAAAACTAGTTTCCTGTGGGGGTGGCAGAGCCTGGACCGGGCTGCCCAGAGAGGTTGTGGAGTCTCCTTATTTGAAGTGATTCCAAACCTGTCTAGACAATGCAATCCTGGGCAACCGGCTGTGAGTGACCCTGCTGGAGCAGGGAGGTTTAATGAGATTATCTCCAGAGGTCCATTCCAACCTCTACCATTCTGTGATTCTATGATTCCTTATATCTCCTCCCTTTGTCATCACAGACATGTTCAGCAACACCACCGATCTGTGCCAATCTGGGGTTACAGGAGCATCAGGGAACCTCAGCAATGCCAGCTGCACCCTCCGTGCTGCCAAAGAGAACCATGAGGTTCTTCTCGTCATGTTCATCGCCCAGGCATTGCTGGGCATTGGTGGTGTCCCCATCCAGCCCTTTGGGATCTCCTACATCGATGACTTTGCCAGCGAGAGGAACTCCCCCCTCTATTTGGGTAAGTCTGGGGCTGCTGTGGGAAGAGATGAAACCAGAAGTAGGTTGATAGGAAATCCAAACAATGCTACTTTGCATTAATGAGAGCAGAGCTTTTGAGAACCCTTCTGTGCTACCGGGTGCTAGGAAGGGTTTTGCAAAAATAGTTTCTCTGCTTCAAGCTTGGACAAACTGCAGACAGACCAGGAGGACTGGAAAACATGATTTAGGGGAGATACTGGGATTTTTGGCCTGAGAGTGAGAAGCTGAAGAGGAACGTAATTACAGAATAGTTTGGATTGGAAGGGACCTTTAAAGGTCATCTCATTCAACACCTGTGCAGGGAGCAGGGACATCTGCACCTAGAGGACACAAGAGGACAATTTTTCACAAGCCATTGGAATAATCTCCCCAAGGAAGTGGTGGAGTCCCCAGCATTGGACACTGAAGATTCAGCTGGACAGCAGCTGGGCCAGCTTGTCTAGATCAGGCTTTTGCCAAGCAATATTGGACCAGCTGATCCTGACATCTCTTCCAACCTGGTATTCTAGGATTTTATGATATCCCTGCTCACTGCAGGGGAGGTAGAACTAGATGAGCTTTAAGATCCCTTCCAATTCAAAACCAATGACACTATAATTCTATAGACCAGGTTGCTCAGAGCCTCATCCAAACATGTTTCGTGGGATGAGACTTCTACCACCCCTCTGAGCAACCTGGGCCAGTGTCTCACCACCCTCAGCATAAAAAAAAATTCCTTCCTATAATAACTGTGCCATCCTCCAAAAAGGCTTCAACAAGGAGTAGAGGAATAATCTGATCTCTGTGTTCCCACGAAGCAGCTATGGGCTTAAGTAGTAGCAAGAAAAACTTCATTTAGATGCAGGGAAATAGAGAAAATTATAGGAAGTTAATAATAAAAAAAAAAGAATCAACCATCTGGTAGGTGGGGAAATATCCTTCAGCAGAGGCAGTGCTGGAGAACAGCTTGGGTACACACCTGAGAGGGATGTCACAAGGTGATGTGATGGACAAGATGATCCTTGTGGGTTCTTCTAGCCCTTTTCCAGCTGTTCTCTGTGATGGCCTCTTGAACAGAATGGGATGGCAAGCATGGCTCAAACAGGCCATTACTGTCAGGAAACTGGAAGTACTGCATCAAATTTTGCTCTGGTGGATGCTCCAAACCTCTGAACCATATTTGAAAGGATTGCCTGTAAGATAGGAGTAGAATCTTATACATCTTTTATTTTTTTTTATCGATAGTTCACATACGAGTGTTTGCTGATATATTGATCTCCTTAACCTTGTAAAAAACTTGGGATTTCTTAAACCAGTGGGCACATCTTGTTCCTGGGTGATTTTCAGTTTTTTTCTGGGAGGCTGAAGGAAAGTGGCAGGAAATATGAGTTTTGCAAAACTTTCCTGTGAAGGGATCCTGGAAAGCATGGGATGTTGTCCTTTGAAAGCCTGTGAGATAAGAAAGCTGCCAGGAAAATAGCCCGTGCTGGAGGCAGATGCCATGGACCCTGATCCAACATGGTCCTGCCTCAAGGCACCTCCTGTACCTTGTGGTCCCTTCACACAGGGCTGAACCCTTCTTTGCTCTCACCCCTCTGTAGGCATCTTGTTCTCCGTGACCGTCATCGGGCCGGGAGTGGCCTTCATGCTGGGTTCTGCCATGCTGCGCTTTTATGTCGACATTGACAAAGTCACCAGAGGTGAGTGAACGTGCCCTCAGGGACCCAGCTGGCACCCTTTGTCCTCCATCCAGTTTACTGAATGAGCAGTGGCCCAGCCCCTCTCCCGGCATCCTGACCCCCAGGGGGTCAATCTGCAGGTCAAGGAATGGCTCCCTTTGCTTGCTGTCTCCCCTGTTAAATAATTTCCATCACTTTTCCATCTGAACACAAGGAGAAAGGGCTTTGCTGCGAGGGTACCAGATCCTGGCCCAGGCTGCCCAGAGAGGTTGTGGAGTCTCCTTCTCTGGAGAGATTCCAAACCCACCTGGACACAATCCTGGGCAGAATGCTCTGGGTGACCCTGCTGGAGCAGGGGGGTTGTACTTGATCTCCAGAGGTCCCTTCCAACCCCCGTTGGATTCTGTGATCACCTGGAGATGCTCTGGGACCAATCCTGTGCATCCCATGCTGGGGTAGGTGACCCAAATAAGTAAGTCTTTCTCACCAGATTCAATGTCACACACACATCCACAGGGTTAAACCTGGCCCTGTAGCTGCTGGAATCTCGTATTTTAACAATTCTTCAGACCTGAGGATTCATCACCCCTGGGCTGCTGCCAGGTCTCATTAGAGGGATGTCCATCTGCATTGTACTTTTAAGACAGACCTGATTTTCATTTTTCCACGAATTTTCTGCCATGGGCCAGCAACAACAGCAGGAACATTTTTATGCCAGCCATGGCAGGATATGGAGGATGAGGAAAAAACAGAGAGAAACATGAAACAGAAAGATGGAGTGGAGAAATAAGAGAAGGAACGAAGAATAGGCACCAGACCCTGAGATGTCAAGAAGCAAAGGGAGGGGTAGGGTGGAAGGAAGATGTGAAGTGAAAGGCAAATGCTGGAGACAGCATGAGAGGAACATGAGAGCGATTTCTTTTTCAAATGTCTCTTCCTGAGCTGTGCTGTTCATAGAATGATTTTGGTTGGAAGGGACCTTAAAGATCCAGTTCTAACTCCTCTGCCATGGTCAGGGACACCTCCCACTAGACAAGGTGGTTCAAAGCCCCATCTAAACTGGCCTTGGACACACCCAGTGATGGAACATCCATAGCTTCCCTGGTCAACCTGTGCCTGTGTCTCACCACTCTTACAGTGAAGAACTTCTTCCAAATTTCTAATCTTCCAGTTTGAAGCCACCACCCCTCTTCCTTTCACTACAAGCCCTTGTAAAAAGTGCCTCCCCAGGTTTCTTGTGGGTCCCCTTCAGATACCAAAAGGCTGCGAGATGATCTCCCTAGAGCCTTCTCTCCTACAGGCTGAGCAACCCCAACTCTCTCAGCCTGGCCTCACAGCAGAGGAGTTCCAGCCCTTGCTTCATCTTCATGTCCCTCCTCTGGACCGTCTCCAACAGGTCCATGTCCCTCTATTAAAGCATTTGTAGTCATCTCCTTTTTGACCTCCTTTGAATCCTGGCCTGGAAAACAAGAGGCCCTTTCCTGTTTTTTAACAGAGCAGACATTTGTTCAACATCTCGGCATAACCTCGTGTGAGGAAGAGATCAATGGAGGCTCCTTTGGGTGGTGCCAAGACAACATCAGGTCTGGAGATGAATGAGCAGTGGACATGGACACTACAGGTGCCCTGGGTCTTTCTCAGAGCCTCCAACTCATTCCTGCTCACTGACTTCACCAGACACTTTTTCTCCTGGTTACTATATCTATTTATGATACCTGCAGCACAAAAGCGCACTCTGAACACTACGTCCTCCTATCAGGCAACATCCAATCTTACTGCTGCAGCTATCCATGCTCCTTGGTGGGTGAACCATGGTGAGGTGTCTGGAGTCTTTGCTTACCAGCCTCTGAAGGATGAAGAAATGAGATTAGGTTCTACCTGTTCAGTTTTTCTAAGACATCTTCTGCAGACAGTTACTGAATAAGAAATGTACCTGAGTAGTCTGAACTGGACAACACCCAGTTTTAGAGCTGTCTTCAGCCTAAAGATGTCTTCAGTCTAGTGGGGAAAGCTAGTGAGCTGTGACTGCTTAGCACTAAATCTAATTCAACCTCATGTTTTCCTAGAAAAAAACTTGTTACTTATTCAGAAAGGGATTTAGAAGTTGCTAAATGCATCGTGCATGGAGGAGATTATCAAACTTCTTTGACTTATCAGTTGTTAGTTTTTTGCAAAGATGGGAGATTAGATGTGTCATCATCCAATGTACCATAATCCAGTAAATGGAATTCAGCTTTAATTGCATCACCCCCCCCCGCCAAGTGAGAATAGCTCATGTGTGTTGAACCTCCCATTCTTCTGTAGAAGTATTTCATGGTTCAGACTCATCCTGTTGAGAATTTGCATTCTGTTTTCTGCAGATCCCATTTTATTTGTGCCAAGTACCTTGCCCACAGAAAATGTTGTCTTTGGCAGAGAGCCCTGAGGACGACAGGAGAGGAGGCTGGGCGACCTGAAGGAAGACACACAGGAGAAAGGGATATGATCCTTATTAAAGCATTTTTAAAGATTGACTTCTGTTGGTCAAGCTTCAAATTAGGCACTGGCTGATGGACCAGTCTGGTGGGCACAGCTCCAGAGTCCAAGTCCTGCTGTGTACAGGGGGATCCTTGTGTGGACAGCCAGACTGTAAAAAAATAAACCAGTGCTCTTGAACGGTGAAAGTTAACTGTAGTTAACTCCATTTTAATCTTAAGAAAAAATTGAATGCCCCTTCCCTGGATATGTCCAAGGCCAGGTTAGATGGGGCTTTGAGCAACCTTGTCTAGTGGGAGATATCCCTACCCATGAAAGGGAATTTCAAACTAGATCATCTTTAAGGTCCCTTCCAACCCAAAATGTTCTATTATGCTATGACTTAATACTCTTGAGTGAGTATTTCCAAGGTTTTTTGACAATATGGGAATCCTTTCCCTGAAAAAGCTGTGATGGGGATGCTTTCCTTTGCCTTTCCAGCTCTGGGGCATCCCCATCCCAGCTGTCTCCATTCAAAGGGCTGTGTGGGACTTTGGACACCCTGCTGATAATGAAGAATGAAATGTGATTTAGCACCATGGGATAAGTCAGATACAAATGCTGCTCAGCTCCCAAAACTGATGGTCCTTAGGTTAGGAGCAACCACTTTGGAGCTGTCTGATGTTTGGGGTAATTTGGGCCACCCATCACCATCCTTTTGGTGCACTGGAGTCCCTCCATTCACCTTTGATTTAATGCCCATTTTTCCATTTGTGTTGCAGACCAAGTCCAGCTCACGAACAAAGACCCACGGTGGGTTGGTGCCTGGTGGCTTGGGTTCCTGGTTGCAGCCAGTCTTGTGGCCCTGTCTGCCGTGCCTTATTTCTTCTTCCCACGGGAAATGACGAAAGAGGTAGGAGAGGTGCTGCAGATTGCCCTTTAGGTATTGCACACGAATAACTTGTATATTTATATGTGCGTTCCTCCCTTGCCGCCAGCATTAGCAGCTGCCTCCATGGGAAATACGACTATGGAAGTGGTTGCACGGTTCATAGCTGTATCCCAAAGACAAATGTGAGCTGTAGTTCATTCTCTCCTCCTGTGTCAGAAGCTCTTGTATGCTAAGCATATGCTTAGTGACACCCAGTGTGGTGCAAGCAGTTTATTGGGTGTGATGTACCCAAAAAAGCTGTGGACAGGCTGGAGAAGGTCCAGAAAAGGGCCACCAAGGTGATCCAAGGACTGGGAAGATGCCATGTGAGAAAAGGCTGAGAGAACTGGGTTTGTTCAACCTGGAGAAAAGAAGGCTCAGGTGAGACCTTCTCACTATCTTTCAGTATTTAAAGGGTGGCTTCAAAGAAGATGGAGACTCCCTTTTTACAAGGAGTCACACAGAAAAGATGAAGGGTGGTGGGGACAAGTTACTCCTGGGGGGTGTTCAACTGGACACAGATGGAATATTTTTCACAATGAGAACAGTCATCCATTGGAACAATCTCCCCAGGGAAGTGGTAGAGTCCCCAACATTGGACATCTTCACTTCAGCTGAACAGGGTGTGCTGGACCATCTTGTCTAGACTGAGCTTTTGCCAAGAAAGGTTGGACCAGATGATCCTAGAGATCTCTTCCAACCTGGAATTCTCTGATTCTATAATTTCCTTGGTGGGGCATTGAAGTAGCATCTGCATGTTGATTCCTCTATGTAGGAACATAAAGCACTGGGCAAGCTCTATGTGGACTGAGGTTTTTCTCACAGCCACCCTCCTGGCTCACCTGGAGATGAGACTCATTGCTTTCCCTAGGGAAGCGATGGTCCTGCTTCTTCTGCTGCATCTCTTTTGGGACCTGGTGGGAGATGCTGCACTGATGACTCTTGTTTTCCTTCAGGAGGAGCCACATGTACCCGATGAGGAAATCAGTCCCAGTTCATAGGAAATATGAATCACGTAGAAGTGGGTTGTACCCTGGAGGTGTTTGAAATACTGAGGCTGGAGAGTGGTTTGTCTCATTTCCCCTGCAAAAGCCCCTTTTCACCACTCCATGGGCCTTGGGGTTAATTCCTGATCCTGCACCTAGCTTCATCCACCACCTCTTCTCACTGAGACCTCTTTGCTGTGTAAAATGGTTTTAGGCACTTTCCAGCCCTTAAACACCTTGGTTCTGTAAAGTCCTCCGAGATAAGTGACAGGGATCAACCTTTAGCAGCCTAAACTTGTTATTACAAGCCAAGCTAACATCTGTCTGCCTGTGTTTTGCTCAGGGAATGCTTGTCCCTGGCTCTTGCTGGAGCCTGCTGCTGGGGCAGTAGCTTGCTCTGTGTTTACTACTTTCTTGTCTACTTCTCTGGAGCCCTCCTGAGTGCTTCAGCGGCCATGCCAAGACGCAAAAAAGCTTTGAGCTTCCCAAGCGTTTCACTGGCTGTAGGTCACAGTTTTCTGGCAACCAGAGTGTCAGGAGGAATAACACAAAACAAATTGCTCTTTTGCAGGAAGCATCATGCTACAGTTTCAAATGTTACTGAAACTGCTGTGATGCGCTTAGTAGGTGAAATTGCACTTGTCTTGAAGTCTTGGCCGTACTTTAGCCTCTGTAATTGTCTTTCATATGTATTTCACCTCAGGGCAGTGTTGAAACTTTCTTGTCTAAACAAGTCCTTACAAGTCTGCCTGGTAAGATTATCTTCTTTGTTTCTCCTGCTGCTACCTGAAATTCTGCAGGAATGAGTGATTCTTAGAGTCATAGAATCATTTCAATTGGAAAAGACTTTTAAGATTATCAGGTCCAACCATTAACCCAGCACTGCCAGGTCACCACTAAACCATGTCCCTTAATACCACATCTTCAAAGTTTTTCAATCGCTTCAGGGATGGGGACTCCACCACTTCCCTGGGCAGCCTGGGCCGGGCCTTGACACCCCTTGCAGACAAGAAATTCTTCCTCATGTCCAACCTAAACCTTCCCTGGTGCAACTTGGGGCTATTTCCTCTTTTTCTATCACTTGTTCCTTGGGAGAAGAGCCTATCCCCTACCTGGCTCCAATCTCCTTTCAGGGAGTTATCAAGAGTGAGAAGGTCTCACCTGAGCCTCCTTTTCTCCAGGCTCAACAACTCCAGGTCCCTTAGCTGTTACTCACAAGACTTGTGCTCTAGACCCTTCCCCAGCTTCATTGT
Organism: Baryphthengus martii; assembly: GCA_013396935.1. Lineage (NCBI taxonomy): Eukaryota > Metazoa > Chordata > Aves > Coraciiformes > Momotidae > Baryphthengus > Baryphthengus martii. Next base: position 105,359 of record VWZK01017952.1, read on the forward strand.
CCTTCTCTGGACACGCTCCAGCCCCTCAATGTCATTCTTGGAGTGAGGGGCCCAAAACTGAACCCAGGATTCGAGGAGTGGCCTCTTCTTGGGGAGATTTGGGATTCATCTGGGAAAACATGATCTCTTGTACCGATTACACTTCTGGAGATGAAATGATATACTTGTGAGTTATATATGCTGTGAGGTTTGCAAAGGTGCTGCAGTCCTGTGAGGTAATGGAGTGGAAACTGCTCAGCGTTCTGCAGGATGGGGGTGATACCGAATGCAGGGTGCCTGATTTATCCTTTGGAAGCTTGGTTCACTTTAAAGTCATTATGGATGATCTGTGTTATCAGAAGCTGCTCAGCGTGCAAGGATGACACACTATATCTTAGGAGAAAGGTTCTTTATTAGGGCTGATGGGAATATTAATTTCCTAAACAGCTCTTGAGAGACAATAATGCACTTTGAACTAAAACAACTGCAATTTTTGCCAGTGCTGTGCTCTGATCAACCTGAGCAGTTTTGAAAAATGTAAGGAAGATTTGGTTGGATAATGATTTTAAAAATCAGCAGGAAGATTTTGCCCTGCTCTGCTGGCTGTTATCTGTAGGGAATGCTTCTATGTGGCTGAACACCCATTTATAGAATCATAGAATCATAGAATTGTTTTGATTGGAAAAGACCTTCAAAATCACTGAGTCCAACCATTAACCCAGCACTGCCAGGTTATCACTAAACTATGTCCCTCAGAATCACATCTCCATGACTTTGACACCCCTCTGGGGATGGGGAGTCTACCACTGCCCTGGGCAGCCTGGGACAGGCCTTGACAACCTTTTTTGAGTAAGGAATTGTTCCTCCTGTCCAGCCTAAACCTTCCCTGGTGTAACTTGAAGCTATTTCCTCTTATTCTATCCCTTTGAAGCCCAGATCTTGAATTTCTCTCCATTTTATCATTTCACTCTGAAAGATTTTGGAAACTGCTTAAAGTAGAAAATAGTTATCAGAAAATAGTCAAAGTGATGGCAAAATACTGGCCCTCTTTGGAGGTTCCAGGGCCAGCTGAGCCAGCTCATTTTCTGTAGGTATAGCAGAAAATAAAATATAAATCACTTGCTTGCCCTTGGAGCGTATCGGTATTTGGACAAAGATGTAAGCACAAAGGGCAGCCCCCTTTCCTCTCCAGTGAGCTGGAGGCAGCAGTGTCTCTAAGGTCACCAAATTACTGCACCTGCCATTGAGCTTGTTAGAGCCATGGTTCCCCTCCAAAAGGGTGTCAGCCAGCGATACAGAGTTATAGAATCATAGAAGCGTAGAATGCTTTGGGTTGGAACAGAATTTTCAAGGTCATCTAGTCCTGACCAGGGACATCTGCAACTAGAGCAGGTTGCTCAGAGCCCCAGCCAACCTCAGCTGGAATGTTTCCAGGGATGGGACATCAACCACCTCTCTGGACAACCTGGGCCAGGGTCTCACCACTGTCAGCATCAACCATTTCTTCCTTCCCTCTAGTCTAAATCTCCCTCTTTTAGTTTAACACCATCATTCCTTGTTGTGTCACAACAGCTCTGCAGAAGCGTTGGTTAGAATTGGTAAGACATTCAAAGCAGGAAGGAAATGTGTGTCTCCCAGCACAAAGCTTACCACTGGCCCCAATTTTGCCTTCCTCTCCCCTAGTGACAGCAGACGCCCTTTCCCAGTAGGTCCCCAGAGCTGCAGTGACTCATGCTGTGCCTTTAGAGTTGCTTCCAGGTTTTCTCTCACTGCACAGAGCAAAGCTGTTTCTTCTCGTGCTTGGCTCTGGTTTGGGATGGAAATATGACATTGCAGCGAGGAAACGGTATGGACATTGCAGCTACCGCATGGTAGCTCCCTACCTGAGCTCTGCAGCACAAAGCGCCATCCCTGACACACTGCAGAAAGGAAGGGAAGGATGAGGTCAGGGCAGGATTTTACAGACCAGCAGATCAACAAGAACGGATATTGCGATAACCTTTAGGTCAACCCTGTCTAAATACAGCTACAGCTTCAAAGACATTCAGAATTTCCTTGGCTGCCTGTGGTTTCAGGACTTCTGCTTGTCCAAAGCGGGAAAAAAACAATCAGTATCAGAGTAACAACAAGCTGCAAGCACTTGAAGGTATCAACTGGGCTTTTCTACCATGTCTTTAAAGCCCCGGCACAATATCTTGCCCGCAGCAAGAACCTCCAGTCACAACAGCCATGATAACACATGGGAATATACCAATCAGCTCTGTTCACAGTGATGTTTCTGCACCACCTGCTGTGAGCTTCATTTCTGGATGCCAAAATGGAGTTTCAGGTGCTCCAGGCCGAGCTGTCCTTGTACCACTTGCTGTCTGCAGACCCTTGGGACCCTTGAGCACATGTCTCTGTAGATGATGAGGCTGCCTTGGAATGTCCATGCCAAGCTGCCAGTACATTTCTTCACTGCAGAGTTCACTGAATGAGGTCACAGAAGCACTGGCCCATGGCACAGCTCTTGCTACCAAAAGCACAATTTCTCTTCTTTGATTCTCATCCTAGTTTCATTTGCTTTTCTTTCTCCTGCCTTGCTCTATACAACTCATAGAATGATAGAATGGTTTGGGTTGGAAGGGACCTTTCAAGGTCATCTGAGCCCTTGGTGGTTTCTCCAGACCAAGAGCCATCCTCCTCAATGGGCATCATCCAGCAAACAGTGAATAAAAGCACAGCCCCTCTGTCTATTGGGAGACTTATTTGCCTCCTCCCATCAGCCAAGACCATTCTAGATTATTTATTCTACAAGCACATTTCAGCTTTATTTTTGTTTGATAGTGTCTTTGTTTGATGTTCCTGGAATGACTTGTGTACTTAATGTTAGCATTAATGATGATAAATGTTTGCTCTTTTGATCTTTTCTTCATAAATCAGTCACTCCAGCCCTGGAACATTTTTGTTTCTCTGCTTTTAAACCTGTCAGTAAATTTCTAGTACCGAAGTATCCTGAATCCTACTTGAGGGACGGTCACAACAAAGCTATAAAGTTGTCGTGATCTCAGGAGGAGAGGATGAAGCTGTTACTGGACAAACAGTTTCCAGTCAAGACTACTTGGATTTTTTTTCCCATTAATTCCAGTTTACTCCTGCCTCCATGAGCCTGAGCCAGGTTTGTGTTCCAGATTGTGGGGAACTACAGTATTTGAGTGTTTTCCAGTTACTGAGTAGCCAAAGTTTCGGTCGTGATTTACCATCTGTGGCTGGTGATGTTGCCGTATCCCAACCTAGGCAGCTGTATTCTGTCTGCTAAAGGCTTTCCCTGCACTTTTGATTGGGCGTAGTGTCCATCTGTCTTGCAGGCTGGCCAGCAGTTACATTGCAGCTGGCAAAGCAGCTCCTCAGCCCCTATGTGTAATGTGAAAAGTGTCTGGAAAAGGGAAAGGTGCTCTTGGGAGCACCTTAAACAAAGTTAGGAGCATTGTCCTTGCTCAGCATTTCCCATCTGCAAGACCTATCTTGTACACTCGATGATCTCCGGGTTCAGGTTTCGTTCTGTGACACTCTGAAGTCATCTTTAAAACACCTTACAAAGGGCGTAGTGACACTTCTTCCTTGCCCTGACAAAGCCTCCCCTGTAATGTCAGTGCATGTCATCTGCAAACAGATGCCTCATAAGAAAGCTCAGATGAATTTTATGGGAAGCATGTCTACATGTCCTTGTCATGTCCAAGCCCTGGCAGCTCTGACTGGCTGTCATGCAATCCTCTCTGGGTATCAGTTCCTCCTAAACTTCACTGATAGGAGGTTTAAAATATGTAATTCCCTGAATGTTGCAAAATTTTGCCTAATCTCCAGTCTATATTTTAGTCTTTAGTTGGTTATTTTGCCCCTAATCTTGATTAAATACTTTTTCCTAATCATTGCTATTGGTTACAGGAAGCCAATATAGAAAGGAAGATTTATATATTCCTTTGTATAAAGGAATTTTGCTGGATGAGGGAAGCTACCTAGTCATCTGCTGCCCAAGAGCTTCTTCATCCCAGCAGCCCTTCTCATCATTCATCCTAGCCACCAGCTGGTTTTCCTGATCTGGATCTGGTCTCCAGTGGTGGTACAGCAGAGTCTGCACACCCCTAGCTCTCCTGGGAACACCTTTCTCAGTTCTGCCTCACATTGTGCTTACTCCTTCCATGGCTGCGCCATATGCAGAGAAAGTATCATAGAATCAAAGAATTACTTGGGTTGGAAGGGACCTTAAAGATCATCTTGTTCAAGTCCCCCAGCCATGGACAGGGACACCTCCCACTAGACCAGGTTGCTCAAAGCCCGATCCAATCTGGCCTTGAACACTTCCTGTGATGAAGTATCCGCAGCTTCCCTGGGCAACCTGTAATGATGTCTCTTTACCCTCAGAGTGAAGAATTTCTTTCTCATTTCTAATCTCAATCTCTCCTCTTCCAGTTTGAAGCCATAAGTCCTCATCCTACCAGTACAAGCCCTTATGAAAAGTCCTTCCCCAGGATTCTTATAGCCCCCCGTCAGATGCTGGATGGCTGCAAAGGTCTCCCTGGAGCCTTCTCTTCTTCAGACTGAGCAACCCCAAATCTCTCAGCCTGTCTTCACAGTAGAGGGATTCCAGCCTCATTTTTGTGGCCTCCTCTGTCTCCACTCCAACAGGTCCATGTCTTTCTTGTGTTGGGGACTCCAGAGCTGGACACAGTACTCCAGGTAGAGTCTCACAAGAGTGGAGTAACCTGGAGCTATTTGCCATTCTCTTCCTCTCATTTCCAACATCTGCAGCTGTGCAGCAGAAATTCTTCTTAAACCCGGAGAGCGTGGCTGTGTCCTTTTGCATAAGTTTGAACTAGATTGCAAAACTAGATTGGATGCTCTATTTGCAGATGTCCCTGCTCCCTGCAGGGAGGCTGGACTGGATGACGTTGAAAGGCCCCTTCCAACCTAAACCATTCTATGATTCTTTGATTCTTGGATTCTTTGATTCTATGATTCTATGAGCAGTATGGTGCCTTTTTCATATTGGGTCATTTTTCATGTCAAAGCTTCACATGTCCCATTTCAGGTAGGAAAAGTGCAGAAATGGAGTGGAAAGGTACAATGTACCTTTGTTGATGTTGCTAACTGGGAGGTGGGAGAGTCAAGGTTATCTTCCGTGGGGTGGGATGGAGAGGCCAGGAGATGGAAACCTTTGCAGAACAGAGGAGCTGGATATCTGGGGAAGTTTCACAGTGGGGCTAAAGGGATGTGAACTGTGGCAGTGCTCAGGGTGTGCAGCAATGTGATGGCTCTGTGGTGACCTAACAAAGTACATTTGCTGGAATTTTCTGCTGGTGTGGTGAGGGATGTGTCCTCTGTCATCTGTACAGCATCTCCAGATTTTACTTTCAATTGCCCTGCTGGATGGTTGGAGCAGCTACCTGGGGAAAGAGGGGGATGCCAAGCTGGATGTGGAGCTCCATCCTGGAGGAGACGTATATGGCAGAGCAGTGGGTTAAGAAGTCACCCCCCATTTCCCAGGGAAAACCCTATCTGCATGGGTAGTGCCTCAAGATGTGGAATGGGGATCTGGCAAGCTTAGGACCTCAGCATGCAGACTGGATTGATTTGTTTTATCCCAAAAAGCACCTGGTGCATGGTGGCAGGAAGGGGCTGCAAGCATGGAGAAAATTTGAATGAGATGGTTTTGTGTTCTGGTTACACTTGTTCGTCTCAAATGTTTGGCCTGTTCCTGCTGGAGATGGCATTTCTTGACAAGGTCCAGGCAGTGCAGGTCCCTCCAGTCCTGTAGCAGCAGATTTGTGACAAGAAGAAGTGAAACGCAGCCAGAACCTCTCCTGCCCTGCCATGAGGATGCTCCATGGATGCTGGTGCTGCTGGTGCTGCTCTCGGCTACATGACAGGATTACACCAGAATTAGCAAGCCTGCAAGGAGCCTCCTGCCCTGTTTTGGGGTCACTGGGAATTTTTCAAGCTGTGAAGGGTATTTGTAGGGTGCCAACAGCTGACAACTCTGTCTGGGGTTGTCCCTAGGGGTTCCAGTGGACATCCCAGGCCCAGCGTGGTGGGATTGTGCTGGCACAGCAACTTGACCCTTCTGAGCTGGCAGAGACATTGTGCAACAGCGCTGGGGAAGTGAAAAATAACTTTTCTAGTTTCTGTCTTGGGACAGATTGCCTGCATTTGTGCAAACCCTCCCACATTTATCCAGCAGTGACTTGGTGCACTTCCAGTGCGTGCTAAAAGCTGAAATGAAAATAACCGTCGGGGAAATCTCTTAAACGTCTGCACCAATTTGGATTATCAGTTAATGGGGAGAGGTAAAAGAGCGGCGACAAGGACATGAGCTGGCACTGTATGCTTACAGCCCGGAAGCCAATGGCATCCTGGGCTGCATCGCGAGCAGTGTGGGCAGTAGGTTGAGGGAGGGGATTCTGCCCCTCTGCTCCGCTCTGGTGAGACCTCCCCTGCAGTGCTGGGTTCAGCTCTGGAGTCCACAGCACAGGAGAGACAGGGATCTGTTGGAGTGGGGCCAGAGGAGGGACATAGAGATGACATGAGGGCTAGAACCCCTCTGGTGTGAGGCCAGGCCGAGAGAGTTGGGGTTGCTCAGTCTGGAGAAGAGAAGGCTTCAGGAAGACCTCCTTGCAGCATTCCAGTATCTAATGGGGACCTACAAGAAATCTGGGGAGTGACTTTTTCCAAGGGCTTGTAGTGATTGGATGAGGGGTAATGGTTCTAAACTGGAAGAGGAGAGATTCAGATTAGAAATTAGGAAGTTCTTCACTCAGAGGGTGGTGAGACACTGGCCCAATTTTCCCAGGGAATTTGTGGATGATCCATCACTGTATGTGTTCCAGACCAGGCTGGATGGTGCTTTAAGCAACCTGATCTAGTGGGAGGTGTCCCTGCCCATGTCAGGGGGTTTGGAACTAGGTGATCTTTAAGGCCACTTCTAACTAGACTATTCTACGATTCTATCAAAGTCTTTTCTGGAAACCTTTACATCTGGGGCTGCAATGCTCCAAGGCTCCCTCATTAAAGCTCCTAAAGCACCGGCAAAAGCATTCTAGACACGACATCATCTGGGGAGCAACTGGGAGCCAAGTGGCAGAGCATGGTGGTGCCACTGGCATGTTGCAGAAACGGGCTGGTTTCTACACTCAGATTTGCCCAAAGGAGCTTTAGACAAACAGCAGCTAAATATAGTCATTCCATTTCAGGTAAGCAAGATACCAGTTTGGTTATTTTGACACTCTAGGAAATAAAGTCCCTGGTGGGACCCTCACTTGCTGGAAGAGTAATAATGAAGTGTTTGTAGGGAGTATGACCTTGTCAGGAGGAAAATAATTTTTTTCAAGCTCTGAGGTTTTACATTTTGTTTGTTTAATGTGAAAATAGCTTCTCTGACCTTGTTTGTCACTGAGCCGGGAGTGCCAGGTTCTGCACAGTCAGATGAAAACTCCGCAAAAGCCTTAAATGAAGGAAGGAAAACCTCTCTGTCACAGAGCAGGTGGTTTATCCCTTTTTCCAGAGGTATTTTTGAATACAACCAGACTACTGGCACCTCTGGTTGCCCTTCTCACAGGTCCAACAGCAGGCAGGTGAAAATAGGAGCCTGGCTCGTGGGCAAGCTGCCTGCATTTGCATTCCCTTCAAAGCAAGTCCCAGTCTCAGCTCTGCTCAGTCATACCAGATTTATTCATGTATGTGTGAAGAAATGAGGGCTTTCTCCAGGTCAAGGTCAGGTTATAAATGCTCTTCCTAATCCAAACTGTGAAGGAGCTTCATGTTGAGGGGTGAAAAGCTGGACATGAACCGGCACTGTGTGCTCGCAGCCCAGAAGCCAATGGCATCCTGGGCTGCATCCCGAGCAGCATGGGCAGCAGGTCAAGGGAGGCGATTCTGCCCCTCTGCTCTACTCTGGTGAGACCCCCCACTGCAGTGCTGGGTTCAGCTCTGGAGTCCTCAGCACAGGAGAGATGTGGACCTGTTGGAGTGGAGGCCAGAGGAGGCCACAGAAGTGATGAGAGGTCTGGAACCCCTCGGGTGTGAGGCCAGGCTGAGACAGTTGGAGTTGTTCAGCCTGGGGAAGAGAGGACTCCAGGGAGACCTCCTTGTGGCCCTTTCAGTACTTTAGACAGCCTATTGTAAAGATGGGGACAGATTTTTAGCAGGAGCTGTTGCGCCAGGGCAAGGGGTGATGGTTTTAAACTAAAAGAGGGGAGAAGGAATAAATGTTTTATGCTGAGGGTGGTGAAACCCTGGCCCAGGTTGCCCGGATGCCCCATCCTTTGAAACATTCCAGCTGAGGTTGGCTGGGGCTCTGAGCAACCTGCTCCAGTTGCAGATGTCCCTGCTTCCTGTAGGGTGGTTGAACTAGATGACTTTGAAAGGTCCCTTCTAACTCAGCCCATTCTATGACTCTGAAAAAAACCCAAATTCCCCAGTCTGAGATGCCTCTGCATGAGCGTCATCCTTGCAAACGGGATGTTTCTGTGCATGTCTTCTGGCTTTGCACTTATTCAAGGAGCAGCTGTTGTCTTCACATAGAGTAAAACCCTCAAGGAGGAGGAAAACTCCTCTCCCTGTGCTTGGCCTTAAGAGTTTTGGTTTGGTTTTTTTTTGCCTGAAAGGATTAGGAAATGTATTTCTCTGGGATGAAGCAGGCACGTTCACACAGTGCTGAAGGACTGGCACTAATCCTGCCTGCTCAATGCAGGCAGGGAGGCAAATGGTGCTGGCTCTACCATTAGAGATGATGATGATGCTGTGTTCCTGCCACAGGGGCTTTTAGTATTACTCAGAGCAGACAATTTGGCAAACTGGAGTTGGTATGTGCAATAACATGGGCTTGTGGCTCTGTGCTGGCCGTCTGCTGCAGCATCATGCCAAGGAAAACCACACAAATATGGGAAACACCTTGCAAAATGCCCCCATGTTTCCATTTGTCAGGATCATTCCTTAAAGCACTTGACTTCCTGGTGCACTTCTACAGAGAAATGAGCTCATGTTGCACTTCATGGTTTTGCAAAGGGATTTTATCTCTTGCTGTCATTTTGGATGCATCTGATTTGGATGCACTTGCTCTGGTTGCAGCCCAGGATGCCATTGGCTTCTGGGCTGCAAGTGCACAGTGCCAGCTCATGTCCAGCTTGTCACCCCCCAGCACCCTGAAGTCCTCCTCCGCCAGGCTATTCTCCATCCCTTCATCTCCCAGCCTCGGTTGATATTGGGGGTTGCCCCAACCCAGGTGCAGGGCCTTATATTTGGCCTTGTTGAACCTCGTGAGGTTCTGCAACTTGTCCAGGTCCCTCTGGGTGGATCCTGTCCCTCAGGTGTGTCACCCTCACCACGTAGCTTGTGTCATCGGCAAACTTGCTGAGGGTGCAAGGGGACTTGTTTTGGGGCTTTTCCTTTTTGTTTTCGGATGCACAGACGGTGCCCAGCAGACTGTCACGTCTCTGAAGTACAAACATCTGGGAGTTGAGAAAGCCACAGTCAGTAACAGCTTGAATGTATTTTTAGAGAGCTCTGCAGTTTTGGAGGAGAGAGAAGAGACCCTGTAACCTAATTGAAAAGTGAAAGGAGGCTGGATTTTATCTTTGCCTTTGAAAAACATTTTAATCTCTGAGCTCTACCCTTAAAAGCCATGAAAGGAGTTTTATTGTTTTTGCCTTGTAGAAGCTCTTCAAGAAGGGAACGGTGGCACTTACAGCAGAGGACTTTTTGACCTCCCTGATGTTTAATAATCAGTCTCGGTTTCAAAGAAGAAGAGATCATTTTAAGCCAACGAGTTTTCTGTGAATTAAGAACATCTAATTTCAGTTGAATGAACTCATTTGTCTGACTCATACTAAATTTGAGTCGAGAGCTGCAACAGCGCCGGTGCTGAGCTGATGTGGGATGTCAGTGATGAAGCTGCTGGCTCTGGCCCTCTGGTTAAAAATATGCTGTGATTTTCAGTGAAAACTGCACTCCTGCCAAACTCTTTCTGCTGTTACACATCTATGGTAGCACGTCAAATCTAATTAATACCTAGTGATTCCCCTAAAAGCCTGGAGAACAGGGAGTGTGATGCACATCCAAGATATCCTCTCCTCCCTTGGCCTCCTGCTTGTTGTTGGGATGTTCGACGCTTGCCTCGAACATGGAGTCGTGTAATGAGTCTGGGATGGAGTTTAGATGGTCCGAGCCCTCCATCTTTCACCTCTTCTCTTCTGCCAGTGCCTCTTTGCTTGTGAGCGGTGGCAGCGTGATGCCTGGGGCTGGATTAGTGTCCTGCAGAGCTGTAAGCATCAGCTGAAGGCTAAATTAAGCAGAGATATCTGGACCCATCTGACCTCCAGCTGCAAAGTGGTATTCCCCTCAACAGAAGAGGAATGTAGTGGGGAGCTGCAGGATATGTCCCCTTCCATGGACTGGGATGGAAGAGGATGTCCCTTCTATATCACTGCTGTTCAGTAGGAAAGATGTGGCTAAAAGAAATGAAAAGCATTAGAGAGTAGGAGTCGCTAGAATTCATCTGGGGTTTCCAGGAGCAGGAGAAGAATGGAAAGGGGCTGGGAGAAGTGAAGGGTCTGTGGCTGCTCCCTATGCCCCCCAGTATGTCCCTTCTCTGGGTGCCTCTGGGTCAATCCTTCTTGGCTTGGAATCATAAAATGTTTTCCGTGGGAAGGGACCTTTCAAAGTCATCTAGTCCAATCCCCCTGCAGGGATCAGGAATGTCTGAAACTAGAGCAGGTTGCTCAGAGTCCTAGATAACCTCACCTGGAATGTTTCCAGGGATGGAGCATCTCCCACCTCTCTGGGCAATCTCATCCTTCATCCAAAACCAGTGTCCAAACCTGCTTTCGGTGGAGGTCTAGCTGCATTGCTCCTTGGGTTCCTGTGCCTGATTCCCCTGCAAACAGATCCTCTGGAGAAGAAAAGCTTCTCCCTTGGGGAATCCATCTTTAGGCTTACACCTCCTGAATTTCCATATTCATATGAGCTGAGCACATCATGTGCTGCACCTAGATAATAGCCCAGCTTGATATTTATGGAGTGTGAAACACTGCTGTTGGAAAAGGGGGGAAAATTGGCTCTTACCCCTATAGTGCAGACATCTACGTGGATGCTTTCAGCCACATTGGAAACCTGACAGCACAGGCACAGAGCAGCAGCCGTGAGCAGGAGGACATGCTGGACAAAGACAGCACTGGCCAAGCCCAGAAACACTGCAAACTCTGTCTGCAAGAAGCATGGGCTGCTGTCTGTCATAATCTGGGAGAGAAAAAGCAAGTTCCGGGTTGGATGGAGCTCTGAGCAACCTTCTCTAGTTGCAGATGTCCTTGTTCACTGTGGGACATTGGACTAGTTGACCTTGAAATGTCCCTTCCAACCCAAACCAGTCTACGATTCTATGAAACTTTGGCACGATCAGTGCAGTGACGGCCTCTCATCTGTCCCCAGGTGACATGTGGGAAGGAGAACGACAGCAAGAAGAGCGAGGATGTGCTCAGCCAGCTCAGGTCGAGATCCGAACACATGCAAAGCCTCTCTCTAATCAAGTTCATCAAACGTAAGTGCATGCATCCCCCTCCTCCCGCTTGGATGAGGTTTCTCTGCTTGCACAAACAAATGTCTTGGCAATGGGCAGGTTGCAATACTGGTAAGAAATACTGTTCCTCCCTGTGCTCATCCTAACCTCCTAGATAAGCCCTCAAAATGCAAGCTGTTGGATTTAATTAGCTCTGCAGATCTCTTCCTGGCCTGCTCACAGCAGATGTTTGTCATCATGTCTGGACTACCCTGCTCCATCTCTGATCAATCATCTGGGGTTGGTAGCTCGCAATGTTGTGTGGCTTCATGACTCACCTGGGCAGTGGGAAACAGAGGCCAAAACCTCGTCAGAACCCAAAACCTCATGTGAGCCTGAAGCCAGGTAGGAAAGAAGGGTGCCAGCTGTGAACCCCGAGCAGAGCCGTGGGAAGGGGCCTGCTCAGTTAGAGAAGGGTTTACAGCTTGAGTACATCCAGCAGCTATTGCTCAAATCTCAGGTCACAGCAGGAATAAGACCCTCAGCAGCACTGGCAACATTTCATCCCCAAAAACCTTCTTCGACCTGCTCTTTCAAGGCTAGTGACAATATCACAGAATCACAGAATTGTTTAGATTGGAAAAGACTTTTAAGATCATTGAGTCCATCTGTTACCAGAGCCAGGCCACCCTTCCTGTCCCATCGAGGACGACCAGAATTGTCTGCAGCAATTAAAATTAGAGCAATTAAAATCAGAGGCATGTTTGTAAAGGGTGATCTCAATCCAGTACTATTAGCTTGTTTAGAAATGAGGAGGCTCTTTGTGCTGAAGGGAATCAGCTGGGTTTTGAGCTGTGGAGGTTACAGCTCAGGATTGGATTTTTTTGAAGGAAATGCTCTGCATTTTGGCAATTACTTAAGAAAAGTGACCCTCTGAAGCCAATCCATGGCAGCTTCCTCTGTATTTCCTGAATATTATCCCTTTAATTTATTGGAATTTCTCTGTTTTATTAAGGTCAGCACAGGGCAGGCACAGCCAGACAAGCGTGGGCAGGTTTTTATTCTGCTGGTTGCACCATTTCCTCGCTAGCCTAATGTTAGAGGAGCACATCAGGGGTTTATTCCCCTGCTGACCTTCTTGTGCTGTCATTTAGCAAACCTGCATGATGGAAGCGATTGTGGGGGAGCAGATTTATAGCGCATATGGGATTTTTCACACCGACGCTCTGCTCTTTGCCTCTGAAAAGTGAATAAAAATGAGCTCCCTGCTCCTGCGTGAAGAAAGAAGGAAATATCTTACCTCTGCTCAAGCTGCAGGTTTGGCCTCAGGGTTTGCATCAGGGCAGCTAATAAATTCATTATGTCTGAGAATTTAGCCCCTAAAGCCCAATTCTGGAAAAAATGAAGTGTCTGTATTTTTTTGTCGGAAGAGCAATCTTGCTGAAATCACTGGGATTTCATAAAATCATAGAAGGGTTTGAGTTGGAGGGTATTTTAAAGATCTAATACAAAATTGTTTCTAGAGCTAGGATGGTAGCTAGTGTGTGATGATGTGATGAGGACAATTTGGGTGAAGTCTGAAGGCTTTAGTGCTAGCTCATAGAAACATAGAATGGTTTAGGTGGGAACGGACTATCCAAGGACATCTAGTCCAACACCTCTGTAGGGAACAGGGACATCTGCAATTGGAACAGGTTGCTCAGAGCCCCAGCCAACCTCAGATGGAATGTTTCCAGGGATGGGGCATCGACCACCTCTCTGGGCAACCTGGGCCAGTGTCTTATTACCCTCAGTGTAAAACACTTCTTCCTTCTCTCTAGTCTAAATCTCCCTCTTTTAGTTTAAAATCATCACTCTTTCTGTCACAATAGACCCTGCTAAAAATTCTATCGTCAACTTTCTGATAGATGTCTTGATGGGGTCAAGAAGGTCTCCCCACAGCCTTCTCTTCTCCAGGCTGGGCAACCTCAACTCTCTCAGCCTGGCCTCACAGCAGAAGGGTTCCAGCCCTTGCGTAATTTTCCAGCCCTTCTCTGGCCATGCTCCAACAGGTCCATGTCTCTCCTATGCTGAGGACTCCAGAGCTGGACACTCATCTATGGATCACTGCTTATCTTGTTTCTTCTTTCACTCACCAAACACTGTTTCCTCTCTATTTTCATTCTCCGTTTCTATACTATAGTTTATGAAAACAGCGTTTGGAGATTTTCCACCCTAAATCATCTTGCGCTTTTATACCTTCTGTCGTTTATAAAGAGAGACAGAAGGAAACGTGTGTGATGGAGAAAGCATGTAGGACAGTCCAGTCCCTGTACCACATTCATAGTGAGCTTTTTTTACCTCACGCTCCAGTACAAAAGGTTGACTTGGTTCCTGAAGGAAAAGGATCCTGCTTTGGTGGTGTCAAGAGCCTGGACTTGATGGGTTTGTGCTGTGAAATTTTTGAGTAGTACCTCCTTGTTTTCTTCTGACTGCATCTGGCGTCTCTTCATGTGATGTGGGGAGCAGGAGCCCACTGCAGAAAGGCAGGAGATGTGCATCTAGGAGATGGGCAGTGCCAATCCACCCGCAGAAACAACACAAAGAGAATTCCTGTAATATCTTACAAGAGAAGAAGCAACATGGATATTAATTCAGTCTTATGCTCACAGTTTTTCTCTGCTTGTAAAAAAACCCATGAGTTTTATAGGCAGGGAGCTAAGGGTAATGCTGGAGATGGCTGATGGCAAGGAGTATCTGCTTTCTGGTTGATCTGCATCTTGAGGGGAAGTTCTGCAGATGACCCCAGCTGCCTAGTATTTTGATGCTGTCCCTGAGACAGGCAGCCCCAGACTTGCTCATGTTGATGTCTATGGGTCTCCTGTTCAGGATGAGATGAAGGTCATTGATGACCATGAGTCCCCTCTTTGGAATTGTATGAAGGTTGCTGATGGGTGCAGGTCACCTGTTCAGGGTGGGATGAAGGAAAGCATTAGGATAACAGTAGGGATTGGGTCAAGCAGGAACCACACAAGAGATCAGATTTTTCTGTAAGATATTTCAGTCCTGTTTCTCCTGCATACCTAGTAAGACAGAGTTCTCCCTCTGGTTGAGGTGTTTGAACACACTTGAGGTTTTTTGATACCTCAGGGAGGTTGTAAAATGCCCCTAGGAAGTAGGGCTATGCTTTGTTATTTGGATCATCTAACTTCCAGTTAGAAAGTACTTAGCACCATCAGTGCTGGCTGGGTCTGCCCAAACAAAGCACTTAGTATTGGAGTCAACTGAGTCAACACTTGGAGTTGACTCATCACTTTTGTTAAAGCATTTTGCAAACTGGCCCTGTACTGGCCACCCATGTAGAATGGCTGCAAACTCAACCTGGGACTAGGAGTGCTTCACCTGGGAGGAAGGCAGTGTCTACCATCGGGAAGTGTTGCTTTCTTTGCCTGTCAGATGGAGGGAACAGGGACAGCTTTACCTGATGGGTGAGGAACATGCTGCTCCTGCTCCAAACCTGACCCAAGCCTGGGGGAAGCTCCAAATGAGAAAGACACTGGTTAGGCCGTGATTCAGCAAAGTACTTGAGGACGCTCCTTGAGCAGAATAAGGTTGGAGTTCCTTCACTATTTTCTTAAGGACTTGGCAGAGGCAAGCCTTAAATCATTAAGCTGACCTGGGGGAGGAATATGTTCAGAAATGCTCTTTAGTCACTTATTTCAGCATAAACAATGCAAAATGAAGCATGATTATGGAGAAGGAAATTCATGTTGTCATTTGTTCTGTTGCTTCAGTGGACATGGAGATAACTGAGAGCAAAATAAGGCTTGCGGGAATTTTTGCTGTTTACTTTGTTGGAATCAAAAAGAGAACGGGGTAGAGGCCATCTCATAAGATGCTTCGCATTCTCCATTGCTTTGGAAGCCGCTGGGCTTTAAATCTTTCTGGGGCAAGGTGTGATGAATATAGAGCAGTTTGCAAAGCCCTGAGAGCTCCGCCTCAAGGACAGGAAGAGCTTTTCCATGCACAATCAGCAACAACAGGATGGAGCTGTGTACAGGATAAATACTCAGCAAAGCACTGGGGACCTTTCCAAACAATGAGGTCAATTACCTAAGGAGGCAGCAGGCTCCACTCGCTGGAATTATTCAGAACTATGAAAGTCAAAGTACTGCAGGGAATGATCTTGGCTCTTGCACAGATGCTCTGTGTGACATTGGGTTGCACCTTCCTCTTTGGATTCACAAAGCGCTCCTTCAGCAGGCATTGGACCTGCTCGTGGCAATCAAAAAAAAGTAGGATTTAGCTTCGCTGAAGTAATTTCCATTGCTAATTTCTCAACTTCTGTTGAAAACACCTGGGAGGATGTGCAGCTTCTGAAGCACATACTGGGGATTAAGCAACTAAAGGTGATCTTCAAAGCAATTGAAACACTGGGCTTGTGACTAGTTTTTTTTTTCCTCTGAGGTTCCTAAAGATGGTTTTAAGGATGTTTTTTTAATTATTATTGTAAAGTTTCCACTTGCTTTAATACCTGCACAGCTTCCTCTTTACAGCTGTAGGAAGATGGAATTAATAATGAAATCATGATTGCAGATCTCTCTGTCTCCCACAAAGTGGGAGACCTGCTTGCTGATGGAACTTTGTAGCTCTAATCTGGGGTGACAGAGAGGGTATAGTTTGTTTGAAAAGACCAAAGAATCCTTGGGAAAATAAATCTTTTTGGTTAGAGATTCCCACTGTCTCCCACGAAAGACTGGAATAGCTTTCAGCAAGCAAGTTGAGTTTTCATATATGTAGTGTACCTGAGATACTCCAGTTAGAAAACTAGGCAGAAATGTGCTTCAAAAAGCAAGACCTCTATTGATTTAGACTTGGCAGTACTGGGTTGATGGTTGGATTCAATGATCTTAAAGGTCTTTTCCAACCTAATCCATTCGATGGTTCTATGAATTCTATGATACTTAAGAGCAAAACCACCTCCCCTGTTTGGGTTCACTTTGGTCCAGCACAGAGGTATCATCGCAATACTGTTCCTCTCCAGTTGACTGCTAGCCTCTCAGCCCTCCAGCGTGTCAGTAATTCAAGATCCTTGAAGCAGCCTTGCACGCCTGGACCCTCTCTAGTGGCCTGTGTTTGCTGGTCCTCAACATCTTTACCTGCCTGCCTAACCCTGAGAGTAGAGTGGTGAGCTGGAGGGATGATATTCCCATGAACAAGAGCTTTGCCTCTGTGCACAGAGGACCCCCTCACATCCATGGAGGGACCTCTGCTCTTCACATAACCTTTTAGGACAGATAAACCAAATACATAGCTTAGGGCAACACCCAGACAAGCACCAGATATTTCTCCCCAGCGCCTCTGTGCTGGAGCAGATAGAAAGATTGTCCCAATTGTTTGTGAGCTGCTAAGAATTAACACCACTAATTTATGGCTGGCCCTTGCATTAATCCTCCCTGTTAATTCCTTATCTCTGCTTCACCATATTGGCTTCCAAAACCCTCAGCTGGGAAACTCATCATCTGTTTGTCTGGAAGTTGCCCTTATACGTGCCCTTTGCTTGTGCGCTGCAAAGCCAGACGATGGTTCAGGGGGAGCAAAGGCACGAGCAGAAAGTGGGTTCGGGATGCACACAAAGGAGAAATCTCTCCAGATTGGAGAATTGCAGCCTCCTGGCTGGTGGGTGTCATCATCGAGTATCCTGAGTTCTGCAGTGCTGGGAACGGGGCAGTTGTCTTTGCCAAGCAGACTGAAGAGATCTTTTTCTCTAGCAGTGAGGGTTCAGCTGCAGGGGAATTTGCTGGAGTGTTTCTTTCCTGTAATCGAAAATTACATTTTTTTTAATGATTGAAACAAAAAAGACATTGAAATTGCAACTGCAGCAAACAAATAAATTGACTTTTAATGACTTCCCAGCTACTTTTGTGTTTGTTCTTGCAGAAGCCTTGCCAGAAAGCTTTCAGGGAAAGGAACCGAGGCCTTACTTACTTGAGCCATGTGTTTCTAACAACCCCTGCAATCAATCAATGCTGCAGCCTTCAGCTCACTGGTGGTGGGATGTTTAGGTTGGACAGGAGGAACAATTTCTTCCCCAAAAGGGCTGTCAAGGCCCGGCCCAGGCTGCCCAGGCCAGTGGTGAAGTCCCCATCCCTGGAGGGATTGAAAAGCAGTGGAGATGTGGTGCTGAGGGACATGGTCTAGTGGTGATCTGGCAATGCTGAGTTAGTGGTTGGACTTGATGATCTTAAAGATCTCTTTCAACCTAAATGATTCTATGATTCTGTAGTGGAGGAAAGACTTGCAGGTTTCCACATTGCTCTCAGCCATTCCAGTACAGTCCATTCGTTGAAGGCAGGAGGTATAGACAGTATTTACAGAGGTTCAGCTGAGGCTGAAAAATGATCATAGAGCCACTTGCTTTTTTCCTATAGCATCATAAGACCCTGGTAGCTCTGAAGAAGAGCTCAGCAGGAGGTACTGCTGTAGAAAGCAGCAGATTTGCCTTCTGCATCAGCAGATGTTCAGGATTGCTTGAGCACATCACCCAAGTGCTGACATGAGAAATCAATTTTCTTGAGCGAAGATGCTTTGTTTAGAGTTAACTTTGGAAACATTTCTTTACCGACAGGGTGGTCAAACCCTGGAACAGGCTTCCCAGAGAGGTGGTCGATGCCCCAAGCCTGTCAGTGTTAGTGAGATGTTTTGAAAATGCCCTTAACAACATGCTTTAACCATTGTTCAGCCCTGAAGTAGTCAGGCAGTTGGACTAGGTGATCATTGTAGGTTCTTTCTGACTGAAAATATTCTATTCTATTCTATTCTATTCTATTCTATTCTATTCTATTCTATTCTATTCTATTCTATTCTATTCTATTCTATTCTATTCTATTCTATTCTATTCTATTCTATTCTATTCTACTCTACTCTACCAATGCTGAGGCCCCCAACAGTTTCACAGGCCCTTCATGCAGTTCCCAGTCTTACCTGCAAGGCTTTCAGCAGAAATTAAGCCTGACTGACCTTAACAGCAAACCAAAAGGATTAGTTGATACCAAGGTGAGCTCTGTGGGGATGGGACGTGTCCAGAGAGGAGTTGCTCTCTTCTGACGTTCACTTTGAGGCTGGACATGCTTTGCAATGTAAAACTGACTTTTTTTTTGCTTCGTCTTCAACTTCTTCATTGATTCATCCACCCCACGGATGATTCCTGAGGCAGGTGGGATGTGGGTTGTCAGCTTCCCTTTCTCACCCTGGACAGCTTAGACAAGACATCTCTCCTTAGATGGCTGCTGTTAGCTGAGATGAAATCAACTTTATTTACAGCAAAGCTCGGTGTTCAGGTGTTTCATTTTTGCAGAGTCCTGATGCTTCATCCTGACTTGTGACTGTCCCATCCCTGGAAGTGTTCAAGGCCAGGTTAAATGGAGCTTTGAGCAACCTGGTCTAGTGGAAGATATCCCTGCCCATGGCAGGGAAGTTGGACTGCATGATATTTAAGGTTCCTTCCAACCCAAACCACTCTGTGATTCTATTATTCTATGACCTTTTAATATCTGAATGGTCACACAATCAAGTCCTGAAATGACAAACACTGAAAGCATTCATTCTGCCCTTTTGTAGATGAAACACTGAGATGAGAACTTCTCATTCTTAAAGATTTAATTCTGCAATAAAAAATGTAGAAAAATTCAAGGTTTTGCCACTTTCTGTGGGTTAATATTTTGCCACACAACTCCTCCGTGTGTGACAGGCTTCCCCTTTTCCTTTCAGATTTTCCTCTGGTCCTGTTGAGGAACCTGCGTCATCCCGTCTACCTGCTAGTGGTGTTGGCTCAGGTCAACCTCTCTGCCATGGTTGCTGGTTTAGCAACATTCATGGGGAAGTTCCTGGAGAGACAGTTCTCCCTCACAGCATCCTTGGCCAACATGATCATCGGTAAGTATTGCTATAAAGGCTTGCTAGCTCTTGAGCACCTCTTAAAAATTAATCTAGAGATTACTAAGGAGCACATTTTCCTCTGGAGCTGCCAGTGTCCTTTCGTTACCTACAGACATGGCACAAAGCCCTTGCCTGTGTGATTTCTCAGCTACTATCTACTTTCCTTGCAACACCTACAAGGATGTTGAGAGAGGCTGTAGCATGTCCAAAATAGGGCAACAAAGCTGGTAAAGGGCCTAGAGCATAAGTCTTGTGAGGAGTGTCTGAGGAACCCGGGGTTGTCTAGTCTGAAGAAAAGGAGGCTCATGTGAGACCTTCTCACTCTTGACAACTCCCTGAAACGAGATTGGAGTCAGGTGGGCATTGGTGTCTTCTCCCAAGGAACAAGGGATAGGACAAGAGGTAACAGCCTCAAGTTGCACCACAGGAGTTTTAGATTGGACATGAGGAAGAATTTCTTCCCCACAAGGATTGTCAAGGCCTGTCCAAAGCTGCCTAGGGCAGTGGTGGAATCCCCATCCCTGGAGGGATTTCAAAGCCATGAAGATGTGGTGCTTCCAAAATGATTCAATGGTTCTATAATTCTATGATTCCTTCCCTTACATTGCAGCCTGACTTTGCTAGAATAAAGTCTTTCAAGACCTAAAGTGATTCTTATTATCTAAAGCTGTTCACTATAATCAAGGAGAGGAAACCAACTCGTGGCATCAAAGAAACATAAGATACAAATTGTGCACATCTCTGTAGCTGGGATTATTTTATATCAATTGCTGGGTTAAGGGTCTTTAAAAAAGTGGGTAGTAGATAAAATTAAGAACAGCCATAACATATGTATGCATTTGGGAGACACTTTGCAGCAAGAGGCTGGTCAAGCTGGGGTAATAATCATGCTTAAACTCTTCAAAATGTTTGCAATAGTGACACTAGTCTCTTGTAACCGTTGAGCTAATTGCTTGCTGTTGGTATTGCGAAGAAGGAAAAGAACCAGTGTTAAGCGGGATACGTGTTCATAACATGAAACTGCTTTTGCTTGTATTGTCATATGCAGAATGTCCTGTCTGTGACTGAGGTGTCCCTGTGCGAGCTTGTCATGGCAATAAAAAAAATGAAGAATAAAGCCCTACTCTTAGAACTGGAGAGTTCAGAGACATAGAAGTATTTTAACTATATTTTTGAACAAACAATCTGCAACCTCAGAGGAAGAGGCTTCCTGAAGTCTGCCACAAATAAATCAGAAGAAAATGAGCAGAGTAGACTGGCAAAGCCCAGAAAGCCAGGCTAAATGCAGGCAGAAAGGTTAAATGCTGAAGCAATGGGGTCCTCCACTGATGGGCCCTGCCAAGTTGTTCCCAGTCTTGATTCACACTCTCTGTGAAAAGTGTGCTCTGTATTTCTCACATGAATTTATCTAGCTTTTGTTCCCAGCTACTGAATCCTGCTTTGTCTTTTTCTATTAGACTAAAAAGCTTTCTATAGTTGGAAAATCCTTCCTTGTGGGGGTATTTATGGGTTGGAAGAAACCTTCTTGTTGATTCTTTGGTTAATTCAAAAGATTGCATTTATTTGGTATCCTACTGTAAGGTGGGTTTTGCAAGACTCCAAGTCTGTTGTGGAAACCTTCACAGTTCTGTAACAAAGACAACAGACGGAGACACATAGCTGCATCAATGGTTAGACTTGATGATCTTAAAGGTCTCTTCTAACTAAAATGTTTCTATGTTATGCAGAAATTAAATGTCCTCTCCAGGTTTCATTGATATTTTCTCCTGCCTACACTGAAAATTCACATTTTCTGAGTTAAACAGAGCTTTTCACTGGTTTCTACATCATCCATGCATGAATACAAGACAATGAGTTTGCTGTGGGGTCCTGATGGTTTTGTAAAAGTTCTCGTTCTTAGCATTATTCCAATAGTCCCTGCAAAAGCTTTGGTGCCCTCCAGATCAGCAATGCTGAAAAATAGAAATCCAACAACAAATCCTCTGGGCCTTCACTATAATCACATGACTGATATAGCTCAGAGGATGGAAAACAAGGACCTAATCAGGTCAATCAGTTCAACAAGGGCACGTGTAGAGTCCTGCACCTGGGAAGGAATAATCCCCTGCACCAGTACAGGTGAGGGGTGACATACTAGGAAGCAGCTCCACAGAGAAGTACCTAGTAGTCCTGGGGGACAACAAGTTCACCATGAGCCAGCAACGTGCCCTTGTGGCCAGGAAGGTCAATGGTGCCCTAGGGTGCATGAAGAAGAGTGTGGCCAACAGGTTGGCCTTCTCCTCCCCCTCTGCCCTCGTGAGGCCACCTCGAGTCTTGTGTTCAGTTCTGGGCTTCCCAGTTCAAAACAGACAAGGAACTACTGGAGAGAGTCCAGTGGAAACTCTGAAGGTGCTGAGAGGACTGGAGCATCTCTGTGCTGAGGAAAGGCTGAGAGCCCTGGGGCTGTTTAGCCTGGAGAAGAGAAGACTGACAGGAGATCTTCTCAATACTGATCAGTCTTTAAAGGGTGGTGGTCAAGGGTACAGGGCCGGAATCTTTTCAATGGTTTTCAGCAACAGGACAAGGGGTTATGGGCTCAAACTGGAACCCAGAAGGTACCATCTGAACAGAAAGAAAAGCTTCTTTGCCATGAGGGCGCCAGAGCCTGGACCAGACTGCCCAGAGAGGCTGTGGAGTTTCCTTCTCTAGAGAGATTCCAAACCTACCTGGACACAATCCTGGACAACCTGCTATGGGTGACCCTGCTGGAGCAGGGGTGGGCTGGACAAGATGGTCTCCAAAGGTCCCTTACAACCCCTACCATTCTGTGATTCCCTGATCTGCTTTTCCCCAGGTGCTGTGAACATCCCTGGGGCGATGGTTGGGATTGTGGTGGGTGGTGCCATCCTGAAGCGGTTCCAGATGTCCCTCAAGCAATGCAGCGCCATGTGTGTCATCGGCATGTTCCTCTGCCTGCTCGTGGCTTTCCCTCTCCTCTTCCTTGGCTGCCCCACGCAGAAGGTTGCGGGCATTACCTACAGTGAGAGGTACCAACAGCTCCAGCTAAGCTGGGCATGAGTGGGTCATTCCCAGGGCTGTGGGTATCCCCCATCCCCAACTGTACTCCTTGGCGTGGAGGTAGAAGTTAAGCAGGATACTCAGAAATGGGTTTATTCCCTCCTGAGAAACAGTTAATGGTGATAAATTAAGGCTGGAAATTAATGATGTTGTGAATAAACACTGAATCTGCTGCGTCCTTACTCCTAATTTCATTGACTGGTGGTGAAACCTGAATTGAACACATTTTTGGCACAAACAGCACGAGATTAGAATTTCGTCTTGGAAAGTGCAATGCATTACTCACAGGCGAATAATTTGGGCAGGGGCCAGCCCTGGGATCACACCTTCAAAGCTATGGTGGCTTCTCTATGCAGCTAAATGTGGGCAGGACCTTGTCTTCCCTCAAGACTTGATCCAAATTGCTGTAAATTCACATGTTCGGCATCCTGTGGTGTTGTTGGAAGCTGATCCAAGCCCTCAGCAGGACGCTCACCACATCCAAGAAGCGTGGTGTTGCACTACCCCAAGACCCCACATCTGGGTCCAAATATGAAGGAAGTGGGTAACCCTCTTGACCGTTTGTGGTCAGGAGGCTTTGCCCAGGCAGAGTAAAAACTTGAGGAGTTATAGTGGAGCTTCTGGGATTCTCATGTGCATATGGGGAAGGATTTTTTAAGCAATTAGATATTTATTTACTCATCTCTAAATACATTCAGTATTTTTTCTGTCTAAGAAGTGTATTAATGCTGCCCGATACCATGTATTAACATTTTCTTCTTTCTGTAGCTCTGAATTTGGACACCACGCCTTGGAGTGTAACCTCCAGTGCAACTGCCCTGAGAAAGCCTATAACCCCATCTGTGGCTCTAATGCTGTTGAATACATCTCACCCTGTTCTGCCGGCTGCAGAGTTGTAAATATCGATGCAGACAATTCGGTCCTGGTGAGTCATTTCTACTGTGCTAGTGTCCTAGCTTGGAGTGGCTGCTGAGGGGTGACCAATGCAGTGTGATAATTAGGTTTTCTAATGTTCATTGGTATTGGACGAGCTTTGCATGACACTGTGGGATGAGCAGGGGAAGGTTGAGAACATCTCAAGAAAATCCCTTGTAGATGGTGTCTCTTAGCCCTCTCCAGTATAACATAGCCCTTGCCAGTACACATCCTTGGCCAAGGCAATAAGCAGAAACCTTTTAGGTATCCAGACTTCTAGGATGTCAAGGTGTCTTCCCCCATCCACTACTCCACCCCAGGTCAGGTTTTGTTCCATAAATTCTAACTTCAGTATCTCCCATGCTACCCAGCAACTTGAGTGGGTGATGCAAGGAACTTCTGATTTCCCTTCACCCCTAGATGTTGAACAACAAGTATGGAAAGGGCCTTTCCATACTGCACGTTCTCCAGTTCCACCACATGAAATACACCTAAGAAAGGGGGCCTTGTTGGTCAACATGTAGGGGTGAAGGGAAATCAGAAGGTCCTTGCATCACCCACTCCAGGCTCCAAATTTAGGCATCACATGCCTGAAGTTCTATGAAATGGGAGAGAGTGCGAGTGTTTCCATTTTCACACGCTTCTGAAGGCAAAATATCAATGCAGGTGGTACATATTTCCGCATACCTTGATGTCTTGCAGCAGGTATCACCCAGACCTCTCAACCGGTAGTATTTGCTTGGGCTTGACCTCAAATATTGCCCAAAGCCTAGAATGAACAATCTAATGCTGATCAATGAGATGCTGCCGTGTGTCCAAAAAAGGGCAATGAAACTGGTAAAGCGTCTAGTTCACAAGTCTTGTGAGGAGCGGCTGAAGGACATGGAGTTGTTGAGCCTGGAGAAAATGAGGCTCAGGGAAGATCCCACTCTCAACAACTCACTGAAAGGAGGTTGGAGCTGGGTGGGGGTCGATCTCTTCTCCCAAGGAACATGTGACAGGACAAGAGGAAATGGCTTCAAGTTGCACCAGGGGAGGTTTAGGTTGGACGTGAGGCACACTGTCTTTCCTGCAAGGTTTGTCAAAGCCTGGTTGGACTTGGTGATCTTCAAGATCTCTTCCAATCAGAATGATTCTATGATTCTATGATTTTAAGATTCTAGGACTCTATGATTTTTTTCAATTCTTCTTGCTGAAACAAAATGGAAAACTGCACTTGGTACAAACTGTCCTTCTGCAGAGCTGGGGGAAATACCAGCTAAATGCACTTGACTGGTACCTACAGTTGCAAAAGCAGCATGGGTGTTTCCATCATCTAACTTGTTTTAGTGATGCTACTACACCTATAGATGAAGAGAGAAGAGATAATTCTTGCTTTTGAGGACTCAGGGATCAACTCTGTATGCTTGAGGCAAGCGAAGCCTAGAGAGACCATTGCCCCAGTACACACAGCACTGACATTTAGCAGACCTTCACTGTGTGCTCTGTGAGTACCTCATTAGAGAGATATTCTTCCAGTCTGCAGATTTGCAGGTTAAAAGGTGATAATCTAGTCTCAGGGTACATCCTCTCCACAAGTACCAGTCTTCAAGCCGAGTGTTTGTGTGCGAGGATAATTTATTGGGAGAGTCCCGATGTGGGGGCTAGAGAAATGCAGTTTGCTTTTGTCTCTCTCCTGATTTGCAGACCCGGGTGGGTTATTTTGCTGCCCTGAGCTTCTCTCTCCTCTTCTGCTCCCTGCCTGCCACCACAACCCCAGTACAGCTGAGCTTTCATGGTGCCAATTGTCTATTGTGTCTCCAGACAACACAGTTCAACAAAGAAATAGTAAGGAAATATTTGCCAACTCAAATACCTATCTGAAAAATGTTAGTGACCCAAACAGAGGGAGTAGTTTTCCACTGTTTGCTTGGAACAGGATATAATGGCAGCATGGGCACTGTCTGGGCACTTTTTAGCAGCATTTTGATCATTAACAACACTTCATTTTAATAACAATTACATTTTCTGCCCGAACTTAGTCCCAAATGTGCTTTGTATAGAATCACAGAATCATTTCTGTTGGAAAAGACATTTAAGATCATCAAGTCCAGCCATTAACCCAGCACTGCCAGATCACCACTAAACCATATCCCTCAGCACCACATCTCCGCAGCTTTGAAACTTCTCTAGGGATGGAGACTCCACCACTGCCCTGGGCAGCCTGGCACAGGCCTTGACAACCCTTGTGGGAAAGAAGTTTGTCCTCATGTCCAACCTAAACCTTCCTTTGCACAACTTGGGGCTATTTCCTCTTGTCCTGACACTTGTTCCTTGGGAGACTGACCCCACCTGGCTCCAGCCTCCTTTCAGGGAGTTGTTGAAAGCAATAAGGTCCCCCTAAGCCTCCTTTTCTCCAGACTCAACAACCCCAGGTCCTTCAGCCACTCCTCACAAGACTTGTGCTCTAGACCCTTTGCATAGATCAAGCAATTTTTAATTTGTCTAATTGCATTTTTGTTAACTGCTTTGGCCCAAATTTGTCTCAGCTATCATAGGCGCTTATCTGTGGTGTGTCCTCTGGAGACTCAACTCTCCATCTATTGCTGCAGAAGGAGCCTAATGATGGATTTGGTTTATTTCTTTTCAGATGACTGAAGAAGATAAATCCTGGTCTTAAATTAAAATACTAAATCCTCTTTCCTAGAGGTGGGAGGAGGTTCTGGGTTGCCTTTCATCCCAAATCTCCCCCATGCTCTCCAACAGTAGTTCCTTGTGGGTGTCTTTTATGGGCATTAGCCAAGTTACTTCCACAGTCAGCGATATGGGAATGGGGATTTGGGAGACCCTGGGTTACTACTGCCTCTGGAATCACCCTTCTGCAAACTGCCATTCTGCAGTGAATCTGTCCACCTCCAGCAACAATAAGATCATGTTCATGTTAATTAAAGGTCTCATTCAAAAGGTTTTTTTTTAAAAAAAAAAGATAATTGTGACTAGAATCTAGAGAAAAAGAACAAAATCCATATCTCTCTCCCCGAGGCCTTTCCTTTGCTAACGCTGTGCCAGTTATTTATGACCCTCTCTCAAAGGTGAGGTTTTGCATTTTCCCCTAGCAAGTGTTTTCTAATTTAACACTCCCGTGAGCTTGGGCTCTGGCTTTGATCACCAGCTCTGCTCTACATATAACTCCTGAATAAAGGAATCTGACTGCAAGATTCAAGCTGGGCACAGGTGATGGAGCCCAGGATGATCCTCATGAGATTTCCTCCAAAAGAAATAACACAAATGAGGAAGCTCATACTAGGATGGAATGTTTTATCAGCTGTGGGTGAGATTCTTCCATGTAAAGAGCACTTATTTATGCAGGATGCTGAAGTGTTCAGCTGGCAAATGATGACATTGTAATAAACCCGTGTGTGGAAGCACCTCCAGTGCACAACAGGTGTGAGAGGTGGGACTGGAAGAAGGAGGATGGAATGATTGGTACAGGGGGTAGGGAGGCATTGCTGGTGCTCACAACAACAAGGCAAGGATATGTCTGTGTTGGGAGCACTTTGCAGTTGCCTCTGGACGCATGGAGAGATGAACCAAAGTACCACCAAGGCACCATAGCGGTCCCAGCTTCTCCATCATCTGTGTGTGCTCACCCATTTGACATCCTAGCGATGCCCATAGGACCTAGTGAAACTGGGACCTCCTTTCAGAGACAGCAGCATGTTAGAAGCTGGAGGTGGGGATGGGACTATGTGTTTCCTCATCCACTCAGTCTGTTATTCTCAGCCAGCTTCATTGTATGTGTTTCTTTCCCCATCCCCCCATCCCGCTCCCTGTAGTGTTCAGTGATAATTGCTGCTAATTATTTACAGACAAAGCGTAAATACCCTCCCTCCCTATGCCAGCTGGCATCTATTCCTGGTATTTCCAGAGCCTTGAGCAGATGAGCAGCCTCTGGGTTTTCTCTCCTCTCTGCAGAACTACACCAATTGCAGCTGCATCTCTGAAAATGGGTTCGCGGGGTTTGCTAAGCCTGGGACCTGTGGCACCAGCTGTTCCCACCTCTTCCTGCCCTTTGTGGTCCTGTCCTGCCTGGCGGGGATCCTTGCCAGCACATCCCACACGCCGTCCTTCATGCTTATCCTCAGGTGAGAGGACTGGGTTGGTCATGGTCTAGGTGCAGCCAGAAAAGACATCCAGAGGTGGTGCTGGGAAAACCGAGGGGTCTTTGAATTGAGGAGGAAAGTTTTCTCCAACTGAGGGACTGGAGCGTTACACCAGCCTCATATTGCACCTCATTCCCAAGTCCTCCTGTTATTTTTATGTGGGTTTTGCATGTGTTGGTGCAGAGATTGGGATACAGGGCTTCCCTACTGCTACCATCTGACAGGGCATGTCGTTGTACATCTTCTAGGATGTGTTTGGCTCAGGAGCAGGTTGTGCTGTACTAGCAAAATTCTGGTGTGGTTGGACAGGATAAAAATATCAAACGTCTCCAGTCTTCAATGCTGAAACAGGAGAGACCTTTGGAACTTGCTCTTGAAGACCGTGTACTAACAGAAATCCAGTTGTGCTAAGACTACAAAAGCTCTTCCAAGGTCTCTTTAGCTGATATTGCTGATCCCTGCAGAGTTAAGCATCCAGTGGAGAGTTCAAGCTTCTGGAGGCTTTATCATGGAGCTACCAGTGCTTTATGGCCAATTGTTCTTGCAGGCAACATGATGTTCACCAACAGGCTCAGGCAGGGAGAAGCCAGTGGGTGAGTGCCCACTGAAGGACAAGAAAGCCAATGGTCTCCTGGGGTGCATGAAGAAGAGCCTGGCCAGCAGGTTGAGGAAGGTTATCCTCCCCCTCTACTCTGCCCTGCAGTGAGGCCACCTCTGGAGTCTTGGGTCAAGTTCTGGGTTTCCCAGTACAGGAGAGACAAGAAACTGCTAGAGAGAATCCAGTGGAGGCTGCAAAAATACTGAGAGGACTGGAGCATCTCTGTGCTGAGGAAAGGTTGAGAGCCCTGGGGCTGTTTAGCCTGGAGAAGATTGAGAGAGGATCTTCACAATACTTCTCAATAGCTAAAGGGTGGGGGTCAAAAGAATGGGCTCAGGCTCTTTTCAGTGATGCCCAGCAACAGAACAAGGGGCAATGGGCACAATCTGGAACACAGGAGGTTTCACTTGAACAGAAGAAAAAACTTCTTTCCAGTGAGAGTGCCAGAGCTTGGACCAGACTGCCCAGAGAGGTTGTGCAGTCTTCCTTGGACATGATCCTGGACAACCTGCTCTGTGTGATCCTGATGGAGCAGTGGGGTTGGATGAGGTGATCCCCAGAGGTCCCTTCCAACCCCCACAATTCTGTGTGATTCTGTGGATCTCACATCATGCCAGGTCCTCATGGCGCCTGCATCCACCAGTGAGGCCATGGAGCTCACAGGAACCCCATGTTGCCCTAAGTACCTCCCATTTCTGGTCTCACCACAGCCTTCAGATCCAGCAGCCATCCTGTTCCTTCCACCCACCCACAGCTCATACTTCAGTAATGAGATGCACCATTGACTCTACATTAATTTAACACGGCAGCTCTCTGGCACTTTTCAACACGGCTGTGTGTTAAGAAGTTTCATTATCTCCCTTCCTTCTCATGGATCTCACTTGAATCCAGCCTCCCTTCCCAGTGCCAAGAAGCTATTAGGACTCTAATTTCCCACACCCTTGGAAAGTTGCAGGCAGTGACGGGCTGGAGCCAGCCTCAACATGAGCCCCAGGCTCATGTTGATGAGATGGAGCCTGGGCTGGGTTGGGCTGGTATAGCGGAAAAAGCCATGAGGAAATCTCCATGTTAGTCTATAAATGCTGTTTTCAAGCACATTCCTGAGGTTGAAACACTAGAAAGAGTTGCTTTTTAGGAAAAAACTGTGGATAAAACCTGTTTGACCTTGACTCACAGGCTTTATTAAATCACCTTTTATGCCATGAGTGAGCTACAAGAGCATGGTGCAGTTAGAGAGGAGAGAGAAGACGAGTCTCCTGAGGTCCCTTGACCTGAAGGTCCTCTGCCACCCAGTCCTCTCCTCAGTGTAACCGCAGCAGGAGCCACAGCCTGAAATAGATGTTTCAGAAAACTGGGGTACCACTAAAATATACACTGGGGCATCCCACCTCAAAAAAAAGCCACTTCCTCAATGGATAAACCACTGTTTCAGTTCCCAAAAGCATCTCTTGTCTTGCTTGTGGTTGGCAGAGCCAGTGGCTATATTGGTTTCTGTTTTCATATGGATTCCTTAAATTAAAAGCAAAAGATCACTTAGCTGAGCTCCTCCCTGTCTCTTATGGAGTTTGGTTGGATTTTCAGGCCACAAAAAGGCTGTGATAAGCTTCTAGTCCTAATGAATGAAACTCCCTCATTTTTGTTGACACAAATGGGAACTGCCTGAGATCCTCAGTGGTTGAGATGAAGGATGACTTTTTGAGTGAAGTGCCATTGAGGCTTCACGTGATGCCAGAGAGGGAAACATCCATCTCTGTGGAAATACTGGAGGGCAAACGTTGATTTTTATTTTCCAGGAGCATCCAGCCTGAAGACAAATCGTTTGCAGTTGGGATACAGTTCATGCTGCTGCGAGTTTTGGGTAAATTAAAATGTGTTGAAATGCTACCCTGGAAAATCATGGCAGCTCTTGAAGATTCATTGGGGATTTCATCTCTAAGCAACCCAAGGGCTGCAGAATTGCTGTTTATTCAGAGTTTTAGACTGCCCAAAGCTTGTCCTAAGCCAGGGAAAGATGTTGCTTTGCAGGGTCTGTGGGGCTGCACATGGTGGGGAAGGGATGAGGTATCTCCATGGATGTACATCTACACAGATAAATAAAAGAGGGCAGGGAATAAGTTTAGGCCCAGGAGAGCAGCCCTTGGCTATGTGCAGATACTGCCATGTCTGTCTCCAGTGTATCACAGTGTCTGCAAACCATGTCCTGTGATCCCACTAGTTATTTTTCCTATGGTGAAAATTCATGTTTACTTGGAGACCCCAGAGCATGCCAATGCAGTTGTGGGAAGGAGCATACATACAGAGTGCATGAAGGAGGTGAACAGACTGGAGAAAAGGAGGCTCAGGGGAGACCTCACTCTTCACAACTCCGGGCAAGGAGGTTGGAGCCAGGTGGGGGGTCAGTCTCTTCTCCCAAGCAATAAGTGACAGGACAAGAGGAAATGGTCTCAAGTTGCACCAGGGGAGGATTAGGTTGGACATGAGGAACAATTTCTTCTCCACAAGAGTTATCAAGGCCTGTCCCAAGCTGCCCAGGGCAGTGGTGGAGTCTCCATCCCTGGAGGAGTTTCAAAGCTGTGGAGATGTGGTGCTGAGGGACATGGTTTAGTGGTGACCTGACAGTGCTGGGTTAATGGTTGGACTTGAACTTAAAGGTCTTTTCCAGCCAAAACAATTCTATGATTCTATTTATTGTTTGTGGGATGAATGATGATCTTTTATCAAAGAGCAATGATAAAGAAGGATCATCTTGCATCTTGATGGGATGCATACACAGCCAGCCCTTGGAGTGCTGCGCAAGACTAGCGGCTTCATGGGCCACAACAAAGAAGACCATCCCTAGATACTTTCCACCCCCTTTGACACATGGGAAAGTAAACAGGGTTGGGTCTGCTCTGGCAGAGGTGCTTGGTCCTCCCTCAACATAACAAAGCCCCCTCTGATCCTCTGCTTCCAGCGTGGATGCCAGGGCCTGTTCTGTACGGCAGCGCCATTGACACAACCTGCATCCTCTGGGAGAAGAAGTGCGACAGGAAAGCCGCCTGCAGATACTATGACAATAACCTCTTCAGGCAAAGGTAGGGATGAACAGTTAGAAGAAGGGCTGAGGGTGCGGACGAAAACCCAGGGGAAGCAAGGCATCAGGCAATCTCTGATCTGGAATAAGTTGTATATGCCATGGTAAGCTAATAGGGGCACTTACATCCCTCTGACCCATGCTACCTCTCAGCAGTGCCCAGGAATGGTTTGAAAAGTCATTGGCACAAGGCAAACCCCTGCTAACTTGCTGCTGTAGACTACTGAGGTCCACTTCCAGAAGCAGTCCCTGCATTATAATGAGAACCATCATTCACTGAAACAGCCTCCCCAGGGACAAAGTAGAGTCCTTATCACTGGGTGCTTTTTCAGGATTTGAGTAGAAAAAGTGCTGGATAATCTCATCTAGGCTCCTTTTCCCATGAAAGATTGGACCAGATGATCTTCTGAGATCTCTGCCAACTTCAGCTGTTGTGTCATGCTATGATTACCCATTTTACCAGCATAGACACAAGCAGCCTGTCCTGAAGCCTTCTCCATGGAGGTAATGCAGCAGCAAGGGTGACCCCAACCTCAAAGCTGCCTGTGAAGTGTTGCAGGGTCCATGCAGGTTGCCTTGCAGCCTGGAATTCGTCTTCCAACAGAATGGCGCAGTTTGACAAGCAGGAGACACTAAATCCAGCCTGCGTGCCGTGGGGAGAATGGAAGGGAGCTGTAGGTGGTCTTCCATCCCCATTGCAAATTCATCATTGTCAGACAACTCAATGACCAATAGCTGCAGCAAGTCCTACTCACCCTCAACCCTGAAACATGTTTTAATAGGCCTCCTTACCAGAAGATACACTTTCTTAATGTTAACACCAAAGATAAGTGCATCTTGATAGCTACTTCTCCTCTTTTTGCCACTCTTCTTGGGACACAGGCTTGCAGCAGTTCCTTGCCCACTGCTGAATGTGCCCACAGAGCCCATCTCCGTGTTCAGTGTCTGCTTGGTGTGGGCCGTTGGGTGTTGGTGTTTGGTGCACATAGGAATGCCCTTGCTACCCTGATTTGTTGTGTTTCTATACCACAGGTATCTCGGTCTCCAGTTTTTCTTTGAGGTGGGCACTTTCCTATGTTTTGTGACTGTGTATGTGATTCTCAGACGGCAGGAGAGAGAAGCCAGCAAAGCAGCAGAGATAAAGGCAGATCCAGAGAAGGAGAAACTAGCAGAAAACTCTATAAAGACCCCGGAATCCAAAGTGTGATATCAAAAGTATGAATTGTAATCCCTGTCCGGGGAGGTGAAGCCATGTGAATCACCTCACACTTGAACTGTGAAGGATGGCTGCTTGGAGTGATGGATGATAAGTCTACTTCCTAATGTTCCGGGTGGGATGTACTTCTTCTGTACTGTTATGGGAGTCTGTCCGTACTCTGTTCTACACCTGCCTCCTCCACCTCAATGGGGCATCTTGCTCCTTCACGTGGGTTAGTTCACACACATTAAACTTTGGATGCTGCAGTCTTCTGGATTTATGTCCCCAAAGCATTTGTTCCTGCTGACAGGCTCGGTGATGTCAGTGCTGAGCATTAACCATATAGCTGAAGGGTTGTTTTTTTTTTTTTTTAATAAATCATTTTTAAGAAATGGTTTTGTACTGAATCCATACATCTCCATGAATGATGGTCTGTCCTCACCCCCAAAATATCAACTGTCCTTGGTTCCTTTTCCTCTCATGTTGTTAAATGATCTCTCTTCCTTGAAGGCTTCATCCAGCTCCAGCTGATGTTGACGGGAGTTCTGTCCCAGGCTGTGGACTGCTGCAAGGACCAGCTCACATGCTTTACCCGGCTGCTGTGTAGATGCTGCTTTGGCAGTGAGGGGTGAAGATGCTGGGGAGGGAATGATGTCAAAAAGAACCACAGGCCCAGCCCAGAAAAGAAACCCCAATACCCACAGACTTGTAGTGCTTTGGTAGCAAGGCCACATTTTGCAGCAGTAATATTAATAATTCTTATTTTGACATTATCAGTACTTGTCAGGGGTGCTTACTGATGCATGTGAGTATTAAGGCTCCTTTCCATTTTCCAGCTTGAGAAAGGCAGAACTTTTCCCAGGGGTGCAGGACCAAGAGAGGGAGGTTGAACCCAGCCATCTTGCAGACTGGGCAGAGCTCGTGGCTAAACCATTTGACCACAGAGCCAGACAGCCTTGCTGGGCTCCTTGAAGGAGATACTGTCAGAGGCAGCTGTAATGATGGGGTGAAAGTTGAGCCTGGTGTTATTTTGGTGCAGCTGCCTCTATTTGCTGCATTCTTCCCATCTTGGGACTCCTTTCCAGCCTAGTACGATTTGTGTTGCTGGTCTGCTGATCTCATCCCATCAGTGCACAACCACAGACCATGGGGTAACTTGTAATTTTGGGCTCCAGAATGGAATTTTGTAGAGAAACCCAAAACTTCTAAGTTCAGTCCAAATATGCAGCAGGGAAAATAAATATGCAATGGAGAAAATTTATTAACTCCTTGCATGCTGGCTAATAGTCCTATGGTAAAGTCAGGGTGTACAGAGAGATATGATGGTGGAGGACAGAAAGGCCAGTGGTTAAGTGGCTGTTTTAGATATTTCACTAGACTCTTTGCCCAGCTGTTTTGAGAGACCAAAAACACATCAGAGCAAAAGACTAATTTTATTTTATTTTTTTTTAGGATTTTTATTTTTTTTTCATATTTTTATGCAGTGCCTTTTGTTCATTAAGGAAATGGTTAAGAGAATTCTGTTCACAGGTACCTGCACACAGAAGCGACTTCTTAAAAGAAGGTTTTGAAAGACTGAAGAGATGTAGTTGGACCCATTCAAGGAAGGACAAGTAGTATATGCTAACCACGAGCACCAGAAAGCCAAGTCTGGAGGAGTTTTGCACTACTTATGGTATTCAAGCCATGAATAAGTAGCATCTGTTTCTAAAATAGACTATGAATAGGAATGAGGTTCTTTGGACAGGAGTAGGGAAGAGACAGACCATGATGTTTACAGTGATGCCTTCAGCTCTTGGCAGCCCATGAATTTGTGGCATCTTCCCTGCATCCTGGCTGAGCACAAGCCCTCGGCTCACAGGTGGTTTCCTGCCTTGTTAAGCCCAACCTCAAGTCTCTCCAGGGTACTTTCCAAATCACAACAAACTAATAACAAAACAATTCATCTTGTGTGATGAGACAAGTCTAGAGCTGCAATGTGGTTTTCCAGGAATACCCCTGGATGGAGTTGCAGAATGACTTTATAAAAAGTCAGAAAGGCTGCACCTCTTTACCATTAAGACAACTGACTTAAGTGGGGACCAGACGACCCTTGAGCACAAGAGCAGCACAGCCTGGCTAGTGGCCACCTCACAGGTTGAAGGAGTCCTGAAGTCTGTGTTTTGATTTGCCAAGACAATCCTTCTGCAGAATTGCTACCAGCCTGTTGCTCATCCTGTGCTGCTGGGTCTGCCCCACTGGGTTGTTGGGCAGTGGTGGGGATGGGCTTAGAGAGTAGCTGTGCTCTTACAAAGCAGACAGCATAGGTGATTAGATGCTGAGGGGACTGGAGCATCTCTGCGCAGGGGAAAGGCTGAAAGCCTTGGGACTGTTTAGCCTGGAGAAGACTGAAAGGGGATCTTCTCACTACTTCTCAATATTCGAAGGGCAGGGGTCAAGAGGGTGGAGCCAGACTTTTGTCAATAGTGCCCAGCAACAGGACAAGGGGCAGTGGGCACAAACTGGAACCCAGGAGGTTCCATCTGAACAGGAGGAAAAACTTCTTTCCTTTGAGAGTGCCAGAGCCTGGCCCAGGCTGCCCAGAGAGGTTGTGAAGTCTCCTTCTCTGCGGAGAACCCAAATCCACCTGGACACAATCCTGGGCAACCTGCTATGGGTGACCCTGCTGGAGCGGGGGGGTTAGACAAGACGATCTCCAGAGGTCCGTTCCAACCCACACCATGCTGGGATTCTATGTGATTCTGTAGCACTAGACTTCTCCTGTTATAAATCAGAGGGACAGCCTCAGGGAGATGACAGTGCAGCCTTTCTGAAAGCCTCCCCAGATGGCACCAGCTGTTTCTTAATCCTCATGATTACCTGCTTATGGCAGGTGGCACTGCTTATGGAAAGGAGGAGGGAAAAGGAACAAAAAAACCCCACCAATCTTACACAACAATTTGTCTTGTACATTTGTTCACAAGCAGCACTATGCAAAAATAGGCAGTGAGTTCAATTATCTCCCTTGTATTCATGGTATTATTTCCAACTGAATAGAATCATAGAATCCCAATGTGGTGGGAGGTGGAAAGGACCTCTGGAGATCATCTCGTCCTACTGCCCTGCTCCAGCAGGGTCACCCAGAGCAGGTTGCCCAGGATGGTGTCCCGGCACGTTTGGAATCTCTGCAGAGGAGAGATTCTCCATCCCTCTGCCCTCTGACCCATGTGATGTCCAGATCTACTGGGCTCATAGTGGATACAGAAGCAACTCGCAAGATGGCCTGGCCAGCTTGCTCCTAGCATGACCTGTTCTCATTGCTGGGCTCGGGACTCTACATCCGTTTTCCACTTGGAAAACTCCTATCACATCACACAGAGACTTTTCTCAGGCAATGCACAAGCTGATACAGCCTGGATTCTTGCTTTCCTCATTACCTCACGAGCAGAGGAGAGTTCCCTGTGGGTAATCATTCAAGGCAACTGCAAAAAGTATGTCTTAGATTTGTGGTCAACTATTGGCCTGTTATTATGCTTTTTCTGTGGTAATTTCCATTAATTAGGACTAGAGTTTCTATAATGAGAAATAAAACCACTTTTCCCTTCTCTTCCTCTGTGCTCTTTAAGAACGTGGATGAAAGGGACTGACTTGCCAGAGAAGATTAAAAAGAGGGAGTTTGGAAAGGCTAGCTCCCGCTGGCACCAGGAAGGGACATAAAAACCAGGAAATATGAAAAGGTTGTCAGCACTGAGGGAGGAGGAGAAGTGTTTGATGGAGAGCAAGGGGCAGGCAGGTAGGAGGACTGAAAAAAAATAAAAAAAAAGAAAAGGAAGCAAAGGAAAGTGTAGCATCAGCAAAATTGTTATGCTTTGCCAGGTTTTCCCCAGAGGAATATTACATTTGAGATAGCTTGAAATAGATTTTACAAAGCATTTAAGAATATACCTTAGGCTACAGCCATAAACTGCATAGAGGAGGTTAATGCAAGTCAATTCATCTGGGCCATAACTCCATTGACTTTCTTCAGTCTTGGTCCTTTCTTCAGGAAGGCAGAAGGAGATAATGTACAGCAAGGCAGGTATAGGAAAGACATCCAGACCAGAAACTGATGCACAGAAATTTTCTGTGAAGTACTTTGTAGAGGTCACAGGCCTGAATTATCAAATCACAGAATGGTTTGGGTTGGAAGGGACCTTAAAGATCATCTAGTTCCAACCCCCCTGCCACAGTGAGCAACACCTCCCACTAGAACAGGTTGCTCAAAGCCCTGTGCAACCTGGTCTTGAACACATCCATTGATGAAGCATCCACAGCTTCCCCCTGGGCAACCTGGGCCAGTTTCTCACCACCCTCAGAATGAAGACCTCCTTCCTCATTTCTAATCTAAATCTCCCCTCTTCCAGATTGAAGCCATCGCTCCTTGTCCTGTCATTACAAGTCCTTGGAATAAGTCCCTCCCTGGCTTTCCTGTAGACTCCCTTCAGATACTGGAAGGCTGCAAGAAGGTCTCCCTGGAGCCTTCTTTTCTACAGTCTGAACAACCCCAACTCTCTCAGCCTGTCCTTGTAAGACAGGTATTGCAGCTCCTGAATCATCTTTGTGGCCTCCTCTGGATCTGCTCCAACAAGTCTATGTCCTTCTTTTGTTGGGGGCTCCAGAGCTGGACATGGAATATATATGGAAGATAGAACAGTGCCTTTAGGGCTGCACAGCATCAAGAGGATGAATTAAAACTGAGGGGAGGCTCTTGCCCCAACTATGAGAAGCATTTGCGAGGTTCGAGGACATTGGCAGCAGTTCCAGCATAGACAGAAAACTGGTTAGCAGAGACAGATAGCTCTGCAGCAGCAGATCTCCATGGCTGGGAGATCTTTCTATCACTTTTGAATCACCCTGTTCTTGTCAATCCCTCGCAAATTCATCTGTGGTCTACAGCACCTTTTCATTGCATGCTGACACTCTTTATACATGTGTTTTGAATGGGTTCGTGGTGGCTGGTCTCCAGTACAATGCAGCTTCCTGTTTAAGCAGCCACTAAATTCAGAATTGTAGAAGCCCCTCAAGAGATCAACTGTCCTGTCTTGAGGGTCAGGATCACAGAAATGTTCTAAGAGACCTATGGAGGTCATGGAATCATAGAATTATAGAATGGTTTGGGTTGGAAGGGACCTTTCAAAGTCATCTAGTCCAACCCCCCTGCAGTAAGCCCAGACACCTTCAACTAGATCAGGTTACTCAGAGCTCCATCAATCTAGTCAGCACGACCATCACCAACACTAGATGAAAGCAACCACAACTTTGACTTGACCTAGAAAAACATCCAAGGATGGACAGGTCACACTTCTCCTGGTGCCAGGGCTGCATCACCTTTCTGATGAAAAATGCTTGTAGGAGTGTCCAGCCTGAACAATCCAAATCACACGTTGTGGCAGTTGCCCCTTGCCATGTTGTCTGCTGTGGCTGAGAAGAGTTTAGATCCATTCTCTTTACCCTTCAGGTAGCTGCAAGGTGGTGTTAGATCACTCTCAGCATCCTTTTGGGTAAATTAAACAAACCAGCTTCCTCAACCTCTTCCCATTGACCATGTGCCCCAAGTCATCCCCAGGTCCTCTCCCTTTTGTCCTCATCCCTCTTGAACTGGGGAGCCCAAAACTTCACACTATGTTCTGGGTTTGGGGTCACCAGAACTGAGTATAGGGGATCAAAACATTCCTCAAGATCCTTCTGATGCTGGCCATCATATGGTTTGCCTTTCTCATGATGAGAGTGGTCTGTTGGCCTAAATTCTGTAGTCCTTTTCAGTGAGTCCCTCCTCATTCAGGCAGTTTCCAGCCTGTACTGGTGAGTGGGTTTATTTTGACCCAGGTGCAAAGTACATCACAATTCTTGATTAATTTCCCAGAGGTTTCTGTTGACCCAATCATGAAGTTTCTCGAGGTCCAGTTAGGTTGAAGCTATCCCATTCATCATGTCACATCTAGACTCCTTCAGACTCACTGAGATGCTTTCTGTCTCATCATACATGTCATGGATGAAGATATTGGACAATATCAGCCCCAGTATTGATCCCTGAAGATCAATTCCCCTTGCTACCAGCTATCAGCTGGATGTAAAGCCATTGAGCACTACTTCCTGAGCCTGGCAGTCCTACCCATTTTTAGCCCATGTAACACCCCTTTGCCCACAAGCCCACAACCTTCTCAGATTTTTCTAGTTGTCTGAGACTCAGATTATCACAATTTTTCATAGAAAGTGACTTTGCAAACATGTCGGTCAGCTCCTTCATCACCCTCTGGTAAAATCCATCTGGTTCCATGGATGTGAATGCTCCAGCTTCTCTGAGAAGTCTTGCTTCTCCTTAGGCTCTCCATTTACTTCCCCAACCATCCTGGAGGGCACAAAGGTCTATGAGATGGTTTTGCCTGTAATGACAGATGCTAAAAGAGTGTGTTGAGAACTTCAGTCTTTTCCTTATTATCTGATTCCAGCTGTTTTCCCCATCTATCAATTAATTCACATTTTCACTGATCTTTTTTGGACAAGTAGAATACCCATAAGATCCTTTCCTGTTCCCACATTGTCCCCTGTTGACCATATCTCCAGCCAGGCTTTTGTGTGATGGATTGTGTCCCTAAGAGCCCAGAAAATGCATTTGTGGTCCTCCTCTATTACCTGTCCTCACTCCTGTGGTGTGCCCCCTTAATGTGCTTTAGCTCATTGACAAGACCCTTATCAATAGTCTTCCCCTCAAATTTCTGTTCCTCCTGCCCAAGATGATGGCTTATTCTGGGTTCTTCAAGGTTTTCTGTACAAACAGCCCCACTCTACTGGGAACCGAAACTCTCCATGGTTTCTCCCTAAACATTCTGCCTAGCAAGTCTCCAAATAAGGAAGAATGCTTTCTTGAAGCCCTGAGGAATAACTGCTGTTCACCTTCCCTGCCTTCTTCCAGATCTTGATCTTTCCCATCACATGATAGTTGCAGCCCCAGCTGCCTCTGTGGCCATATTTGCTTTCAGTTCAAGGCCAGATTGGACGAGGCTTTGAGCAACCTGGTCTAGTGGGAGGTGTCTCTGCCCATGGCAGGGGCTTTGGAAGTAGATGATCTTTAAGGTCCTTTCTATGATAGAGCATCCCCTTACTCATACCCTGTAACATCTGCACTGGGAAATTGTTACCTGTCTGAGTTTTTCCCTTTGGCTGAAAGGATGAAGATCACATATGGATCCCCACTCCCTCACACTCTGAGTGCTGTATTCATCTTTATCTGCTGACAATGTCCCCTGGCTCATTCAATGATGTCCACACAGATAACAGCCATGGGAAGCTGGAAATGTGGATGAGCCTTAGCAATTTTTCCGTAACATTATGGATCTAGGCTCCAGGCAAGCATCAAACCTCCCTAAATGGCAGGACTGGCCAGCAGGTAGATGCTTCTGTCCTGCAGAGGAGCCTCCAACCACCAGCACTGCTGCTTTAATGACCTGAGGTCTCTAACAGCCCCAGATTTCCAGCTGAGAACCTTCCCCTAATGGATCCAGTTCCTCCTCTGGTGTTACCAGTCCTGAACCCATTTTCTTGGCAGATCTAACCCAGACCTGACCATTTTTCACTCAATCCCAACAAGCTTTCTGTGCTAGCAGCTTCCCAGCATCCCTTGGTAGCTAAGACAGTACAATGCTGGTAGAGCAGTGGTATCCAAGACAGTGAAGCACCACCCCAGAGTGTTTTGACAAGTTACCATCTGTCATCCTCAAATCAGGAGTTGAGACACCAAGATAAATTGGGCCAGCCCTCTCAGAGCTAATCTTCTCCTTTTGCCCATGCTGCCCAGCCCAGTGGTCAGAGCACTAAACAGCCCTTCAAGAGTAGCCAGCTCAAATCTTCTCTGCTGCAAAATTAACACCCTTCCTCTTGTCTTTCCTCAGGAGACACAGGGGAAAACCTGATCATTATCCTCTTGACAGCAACTTTTCTGTACTTCTCCATTACCCTTTGACCTTCCCTTTTCTGGAGTAAACAAACCCAATAGATTCAACCCCCCCTCCCAGCTCATGTTTTCTAATCCCCTAATAAATCCATCACTGTCTCCTCCGGTCTCTCTCTAGTTCCTTCACGCATTGCTGAGAGTGCAGCACTTGGCTAGGCACAGCTGGGACTTCCTCAGGACCAGCCAAAGCAGAAAAGTGATGATACTCAGTGCTAACAACTCTGGAGGGCAGTTTCACTGCCCAAACCCCCATCAACTGGGAGAACCCACAGCGCTGGAGCACAACGGTGTCCAGGGCAGGGTCTACATGCCCAAGACACCGATCAGCTGCGAGAGAGCGGGGGAAATGGCAGAGGTGACACAAGAGAGGATGTGGGAATCAGCACAATGCTCGACAGAGATTCACACTTAGTATAAAGAGGATAGGGAGGAATTTGAAAAGTTCCCCAGGATTGTCTGAATCCCTCAAAACAGGGCCAAGGCCACTGCCTGCATCCCTGATGAGAGAGAGCCCAGTTCTTCCAGCAGCCTCTTGCCAGAGGCCAGCAATTACTCAGGCAGAAGATGTAACATCAACATTCCAGATGGGAAGGGTGCCTGTCTCCTTACGAGGAGTGACAAACAGCGCTGCAAATGGTGAGACCAGCAAATTCAGTAATTGCTCTTGTCAACTGTATTAAATGGAGGCAGCTTAACACAGCAGTTCAGGAGTCTCTGGCCAACACCCAGACTTTGTCCATCCAGTAGTAGAGGTGGAGCTGGGTGCTTTGAAGCCCCACTAAGCACAGATGAAGGCTCTAAAAAGGGCACAGCTGCATTTCCAGCACTTGACATGGAGAGGACCCACTCATGGCTGGGATAATCCTCCCCACAGTCTATTACACAAGGCATGGATGGTGACCAGCATCTCAAAATGAGGTTTGCAAAAGCTGAAGTGTAGTACTGGGAGTTGCTTGAATCCTGTAGGGATAAATACCAGGGAGGTGTGAAGGAGACCTCTGCCTAGAAAGCCATAGCACCTCTCTTTTCTCATCCAATTGCCCCATGATTCGAGCCCTTACTTGGGGCAGAGAAGCCCGGACTCCAAACCTCCATGTCCATGAGTGTTTTCCATGCGTTGCATCTTGTAGATGTCCGTACCAATGCCATTCCTGGAATCTTAACCACTTCCAACTAAACAGCCTTTTTGCTGGGCTATAATCCAATCCATGAATATTCACTATTGGTTCAAATCTCTGCAGGCTGGAGAAGGGAAATATCAGTAGAGTCTGCCAAATATTCACTGAACCTGGTACATCACTACCTATCTGAATGGGGAAGGATTCAAGGCATTTTTGGAGCTGAGAGCTACTTTATAGCTAAGCACAAGGGTCATTCTTCTGGAAAAGAGCATAGCTAAAGCTTTTAAATAACCTATTATGCCCTTGGTCTATTTGTCTCAGCTGGATCTCTCCCTGGGGTGCTCCTGGCCACCACTCTGCTGCAATCAAAGCCCAAAAGGTTTCTCCTGGTCATTTGCTGCTGTCAAAGGAGCAGGTTTTTCAGCAGAGGGGACAGAGACAATCCCATGTCAATTTGGTGACTCTCTGCAGAATGTCAACAAAAAATATGTATCAAAAACTGCTGAATGTTTCTCCTAAAATTCACTCAAACTGCCTCTGGCAACCTGAAGGCTCTTCCCAGAAAATGATCCTTGAAGAGGATCATTTAAGAGACCCAGCCTGTAGAAAGACACAGAAAATCACTGTGCCTGTCCATAGCCTAAGACAAAGGTGGAACTGGGAAAGAAATTCAGTCCCTAGGCTGGGGAAAAGGAAGAAAAATAATTCATATTTGTATATATGAAAGGTATAAACACTCAACTGAGGAAAATCTTGGATGTTCCCACTAGGATACTGAAAAGATAAGCCAAGGAATCACTGAAATGCTACCAAATAACACTACGATTCACAGAGGTTGGGGGTTTCTGGAGGATACTAGAAAAGAAAAATGGAGAAATCAGGCAGATCTGGACCCAGCTCAGCCCTGAGCACCAGAAAGATGCCGAAGCAGTTGCTAATCCTTGTGCAATCATATGAATAATAACATCATGGATTGGCAACATTTAATTTCTCCTTTGGGCAGGTAGCTGGCCCATCTAGGCAAGCTGTGCTACTTTCTGACTTAAGTAAGGATTTTGACCCTACACCACCATATCCTCATAAACTAATTATTAGCCCTATGAAGTTATCATACAGAGAGGATAAAAAAAGAAAGAGAAAGAGCATGCTTAATTGGAAAGCTTCATTTCCAGGGGTTACGGTTACTTTACTGTCTATCCAAAAGGATTTATCTAGCAAAATCTCACTAGGGTCTATCTTGTCTCTGGTACTAATCAATATTTTAATTAATGACTTGGATGATGAGAGAAAGAGGAGGTAATAAAATTTCTGCCTGAGGTCTCAAGCGCTGCTGATGGCAGGATTAGAATTCAAATCGTTCACAACAGATGGGACCAGTGGCCTGAAATCAATAACGCTGGGGTTCAACATCCAGAGTGAAACGACGGTGCTGAGGAAGGGAGGGCTAGGGTGCAAAAATCTGCCCTGTGAGAAAGGAATGTGGCTGCCTTGTCTTGTACACACCAGCTCTAAGGAGGAGGGAGGACAAGTTGTTTCTAGGAGAAAAAATGTAGATGGAGGAGCAGGGAAAAACTTGAGCTGCAACAAGGTGCCCAAGCAGACTGTAAAGCCCTGGGTCCATCGGTGGAAATTTTTAAGAGTGGGAGATGCAGGTATCCACCCATCTAATCCAAAGTCACAGGGGACTATAATAAAGGCAAAATCTTTTCTTAGACCAATGTAAGTACGAGTATGTTGAGACCCTTCCAAATCACCTTTCTCAACCTCTTCAACTAAGAGTTGAAGAGCAGCAAAATGGAGGGGACATCTTGGGACTCCATGGGGATGCTCTCTAAGCAGGCAGTGCTTGGGAGCTGGCAGCACTGCTGGAGATCACCACCATGTCCATGCTGCTGGTCGTGTGATGGTGACTGTACCTGACAGGTGACATGTTCAGTGTGCTCACAGAAAATATTTTCCCAAAGAACAACTTTTTTCACCCACACATCTTGCTGGTTGGTGGAAGAGCCAAAACCAAGGCTTTTTTTTGGGCATTAAAAGGATTCATATAGATATCAGAATTACATCAGGCATGGTTGCAAAGGTAAAACGCAAGAATATCTCATGAGTTAAATTGTCTTCTTTTCAGAAGAGGAGCAGGAGAACTTGCTTTGAGGGTTTCTGCTGTGGTCCGGCACCTGAGACAGGTTATAGAGAAATGCAAAGCATTGCTGTGATTTGATCTTGCAGCGCCCATGT
Source organism: Baryphthengus martii (assembly GCA_013396935.1). Lineage (NCBI taxonomy): Eukaryota > Metazoa > Chordata > Aves > Coraciiformes > Momotidae > Baryphthengus > Baryphthengus martii. Next base: position 149,090 of record VWZK01017952.1, read on the forward strand.
CCAACAACACATGCCTTGGTCTCATGCCTTGCTCCTCAGCTGGTGACATAAAAGAACACAGCTCCTGTCATAGAAATGTGTAAGGCAAATTTGTGCTCCTGTTGGAGAACACTGCACTGCTCAGACAAGTATGAAAAGAGCCTCCAGCACATCCATCAGTTGGTTCACTGCCTTGCTTTGTGAGTTTTGGCATCTCATCTGGGTCTGGAGATAGGAACAGAGTCAGCGTCCTGGGTGCTCTGCTAGCCTATGGACTCCAGGGCTTCAGGCCAGCTTCCCGCTCTAGTACTGGGAGAGGTATGGGAGCAGATTTTAGGATCTGCCACTCCAATAACATGGGCCCAACGGAGTCATGGAATCATTTAGGCTGGAAAAGATCATAGAATCATAGAATGGTTTGGGTTGGAAGGGACCTTAAAGACCATCTAACACCCATGACATGGGCAGGGACATCTCCCACTGGAACAGGTTGCTCAAAGCCCCATCCAACCTGGTCTTGAACATATCCAGCGATGAAGCGTCCATAACTTCTCTGGGCAACCTGTGCCAGTGTCCCACCACCCTCAGAGTGAAGAATGTCTTCCTCATTTCTAACCTAAATCTCCCTTTTTCCAGTTTGAAACCATTACCCCTCTTCATATCAGTACAAGCCCTTGTAAAAAGTTCCTCCTCAGCTTTCTTGTTGGCCCCCGTCAGATACTGGAAGGCCACAATAAGGTCTCCTCAGAGCCTTCTGTTCTCCAGGCTGAACAATCCCACTCTCTCAGCCTGTCCTTGTAGCACAGGTGTTGCAGCCCTGGATCATCTTGCTGGCCCTCCTCTGGACCTGCTCCAACACATTCATGTCCTTCTTGTGATGAAGGCTCCATAGCTGGATACAGATCATCAAATCAAACCATTAAGCTGACAGAGACAATCCATGAACAAGACAATATGAGGCTTATAAACCCTGTAATACTGTAGCAGGTAGAGAATCACTGAATCACACCTCTGTGGCCTGATCTGATGCTGCTTTCTGGAAGGTCTCACACTGAAGCAGCTGCAGCCCAACAGAAGTATTGCAAAGAAAGGGGCACCTGCCTTTTCCATCATGCCAAAATGAAAGGAGAAATGGGAGAGACGAGGGATTCGTGGCATCATGAAGGATCCGAGCTGCTCCTCTGCTTCTCCGTGTTATGATAGTATTTTGTTGCACTGCTTAAAGAAGTGGTATAGGTGCTTCTCCACTGCATAACAGATATCACCTCCAAATTTTCACTTTTTACAGTCTCCAAATTTATAGTTTCAGCTTTCCAGGCAAACTGCAGTCAAAAAAGTGACTGAAGCCACGCGCTGACTTTGGGAGACCTCACAAGTAGAGTAGAAGCAGCACCACTGTTTGGACAGGAGATCATCAAGAAAGGACTGTGTCCTGCAGGAAACACTGCTATCATCTAAGAGCTGGGTTTGTTCTTGGGTTTAACGAATGACCCACTGCCATTTGGGGTCTGTCTAATGCATGGCACGGAGTGGTAGGATAGAGATGTGTTTTCCAAAATGCTTCTTTTTTTAGACAACAGGAGCCCAGAAAGAAATACCTGATCCCATGAAATGCTACTGCTTGCTTGGGTGGGCTTTGCTTGTAAGAAGTAATTGCACCATCAGACCAAGACCAAGGAAATAATCCCTATTAGCCATTTATCCAACGACTTCCTTCTTTGTTCCCTGCTCTGAAGTACTGTGTGGCATTTAACTGTCCTTTTCAAGAGCTTTTTGCATTGCAGTCCGAGTTACTTGGGTCAACATTTCCTTACAGAGCTGTGACACTGAAGGTCACAGAGGACCTGCCATTTACAAACCTTTCTCCATACAGCTGAATCTCAAAATATTTTCAGAAAAATAAACAAACAGATAAATAGAAAAATAAATAAATAAATGAGCTGTGCATCGAAGAACCACCATCCCATCCATGCAATGCAGCCTTCTCTGAAGTGACCACCTTTAGCCAAGAGCACAGCAGGACGTGGGGGAGGTAGCAGCTGCCTGAGTGCACGAGAGGTAGAATTTGTTGGGGTTTGGCCAAGCTGCTGGGCCTTCATTGTAAGAGTTTTAAACTCATATTATCCTTTTAAATTAAATTGGCATTCACCAGAATGCACTGGCTGTCCTAGGTGGAGAAGGTACAACCCTTTGCACTTTGAGGCATAAAATGTTCTTGCTGTGTTGCTAAATTGAATGCATTTTCCTACTTATTGCCCAGTGCCCTCCCCTCTCTTCTTCCATTTGTGCTTACTTGAAGGTCCAAGACAAACAGAGCAGAATAAATCAGGAAGCCTCTTCAGTGTTTAGAGACAGGTTGAGTGATGATTACTCATGAAATATGGAATTCATCTTTGGGGCTTAATGTACTTATAACAAAGTTGTGCAGGAGCTTGTTTTTGAAGGCTCTGAAATTCTTGTGGTGAGGGAAAAACATCCTTTATCATCCGGATCTGATAAGAGCTGACACTGCGTCATTGAGCATATTCCCAGCTTCACCCTAATCTGTTGCTTTCAGGGCGCTGAAGGACAGAAGTGCTTTCAGACAGCACTGATAAAGACTGCCGTAACATTTTAATCCTTCTCACCTCACTTTTCTAGTTAAACTGGCATTTGCTAAAGAGACCAGAACCTGAGATGGTTCCAAGCTGTGCACACCATTATAACTTTCTGAGCCAATTTCAGTGAAGAGAAAACATTCCTCAGCTAAACTTGCTATGGAATCCTTCTTGCTCTTATACCTGCTGTTAAAAAAGATTTCCCTTCCACCCTCCCCATTTCCTGCTTCTCCCAGTGCCATGGCTTCTATCAGCACTAGTGTGGTCAGCAGGCCTAGGACAGGGATTATTCGCTTGGACTGGGCACTGGGGAGGCAGCACCTTGAATACTGGGTTCTGTTTTGGGCCCCTCACTCCAAGAAGGACATTCAGCAGCTGGAGCGTTTCCAGGGAAGGGCAACAAACCTGGGGAAGCATCCAGAGTCTTGTGAGGAGCAACTGAGGAAACTGGAGTTGTGTAGCTTGGAGAAAAGGAGTCTCAGAGGAGACCTCACTCTTCACAACTCCAGGCAAGGAGGTAGGAGCCAGGTGGGGGTTGGTCTCTTCTCCCAAGGAATAAGTGACAGGACAAGAGGAAATGGTCTCAGGCTGTGCCAGGGGAGGTTTAGGTTGGACATGAGAAACAATTTCTTCCCTTCAAGGGTTGTCAAGGCCTGTGCCAGGCTTCTCAGGGCAGTGGTGGAGTCCCCATCCCTGGAGGGGTTTCAAAGCCATGAAGATGTGGTGCTGAGGGACACGGTTTAGTGGTGACCAGCAATGCTGGGTTAATGGTCAGACTCAATGGTCTTAAAGGTCTTTTCCAATCAAAATGATTCTAAGATTCTATGATCTAACTGTACATTGGCAACAGGATACATCCAAATTGCACTCACGAAGTTTTGGGTACACTGTGCTTGTCTTTTTTTCTTTAGCTTCAGATTTCTTTCGACTGCAGGAGCACCCTGGAGCAGAGGCTAGGCGGAAGTATAGATATATTCAGAAATCTTTGCAAGCAGGAGGACAAGCAGCCACATGGGGAGGATGTGGGTCTGACCAAGCTGAGACATGGTGAGTTTTCACATCACCCACTCCTTCAGTCTCAGATCAGTTTGGAGGCGGCTCTCAAGGGAGACATTCAATATGGGATGTGAGGGAAGCAAGCAAGATGTTGATAGAAAACTACAAATATTTGCATATAGATTTTCCATCAGGCAACCCTGGAGGAAATAGAAAGACGTGGATAACGCAGCGACTTGGGAACTGAGAGACTGTCACAGCGGGCAAGGACACAACGTGAAGGACCTTGTTAGCATAGAGTCAGTGTCTGCACCTCCAGGGGTGGAGTAGGCAGAGGCACAGAGATACAGATAGGCATCTTGAAGCTTATAGAGACCCCACAGAGATGGAGGGGAAGGAGGAGGAGTGCTGGGTCATGATAGCCAAGGACAACACTTCTTATCTTGCTGCCTTCAGAGAGTATCCAGAGAAGCATGCTATAGCAAAAGATCTCTCTTCTTCCCCTAACTATTTCTAGCACGGGGACAGGAGACAGCAGCTGGCTTTGTGCTATTGAGTGCATCCCACCTTCTGCCTCCCAGAGATACTGAGGTTTGTCTGGTTAGAGGGTGATGGGAAATGCCAGTGTGTGAAAGCACCTGTAGAAACACTAAAGACAAGTGGATAGGGATGAGATGCTGACAAATGGGGACACCATCGACTGTGAGCAAACTGAGAACACTGGGGAAAGCCCTACTCAGACCCTGCCTGACAGACACACTCCTGTACAACCCCACACAACCATTCTTTGGTGCAGACCAGCGCTGGCAATGGGAAGGTGCCACAGAAGCTCATGCCCCATAAGATGCATTCATCCTGCTGTCTCACTGGGAGACAGGCTGGAGCTGTGTCTAGCCCTAGAGCAAGGGAGTGGAGCAGCTTTGCCTAAGATTGACCAACATCAAAATAAACAAGATTTTGAAGGAAAAAAAATACCCTTTACACATCCCTTTCAAAAAAAAAAAAGTTTGTCATTGCCAACAAAGAAGAATCTAAGAGAAATGGGAAAGACCAGACATTTTTGAGCCCTGACCTTGCTCATTACATTCTGAGGAGACTAAGGCATATAAGCCCTGATGCTGGCAGATGTGTGCGTAGCAGAGGGTGGGTGGATGAAATCTAGGAGCAAATAACTGAAACACATCTGGATTTTAAAAAATATCACCTTCTCCTCCGGAGGGCCTTGCATTGAGTCTTCTTGCATTGAGTTCCTGCACCCAGAAACTCTTGGACCCTGATGATAATGACAGACAAGCCCAGAGGAAATTGCTGCTTTACTGTTTCCAGGAAACTGGAGAAAAACTGTGATTAACAGCCTGGCATGCCAATGGTGATTCCAGAAATTCCTGCTGCAAAGTCTCCTGAATTCCTCATACCTCAAGGGAACATTTGAAGAAGATGTTCTGGGAACAGAGAACACAGGAGTGAGTGGTATCTGAAAAAAAGCCAGGAGGTTATAGTGACTCAAACAAGGTATCGGCTGCAGGGGGCATGCAGCAAAGCAATAACATATCCCAACAATGCAATGTCTAATCTCCTATGTGATATCCACCATCCCATTCCCACCTCCCAGACCTGCCTCTAGGGTACTGGTCTCACACACCCATTTTCCTGAGGCTGGAAGACATCAAAAGTGCAAACTGTGGACAGAGCAGAGAAATGAGCCAGGGATTGATGAGGCCCATGATAATTTTCAAGCCACAAGCATCTTTCCTCACCCCCCCTGTACAGATGCCAGGATGCAATTCAACCTAAATCCCCTAAATGCAGATGTCCACATGCCTCTGTGTGCATTGAGTACTTTCACTCCCATTGCAGCCTAGATTTTGCTATACAAATACAGCTGTGGGGTGTTATTTCAGACACCAGGGTCCTAAAGGATTGAAATATGTTCCTTCATATCCTATCCAGAAAAAGCACCCCATGAGCTGGTATGTCACGGTGGATGCACACAACTTGTAGCTGCTGCAGGGCCACCAAGCAGAAGCCAGAGACAAGGTTGTGATGGACCAGGTTAGGTAGCAGCGGGACGGTTTCTGCCCATGAATCCTCTCTGGGAGAGGACAATAGAAGGAGGATGTGCAAGGGTTAATATAAGGCCTGCCCCGCCTCCTTCCACCAAGAAATTTTATGTTTATTTTTTTCTCCAGAAATGTGAAATAATGAATGTTTTCTGGGTTCCCAGAGGGAAACAACTCCTTCCGCTTGTTTCTGGACTGAGGAGTAAGAAGGCTGTGCAGGTGCTGGAAAAAGCATGAAAGGGCTGTTCCCTGGCATATCTCTTTGGGACCAGGAGCACATCCCACTGCAGGATCCCCAATCCAACCCTCCACCCCACACATCCCCCTCCTGTGCTCCCCTTTCCACCGGATCCTGCAGGATGTAAACTATTCAGAGGAACACAAGGGCTCTCCAGGCTGCCAGATTAAACCCTTCCAAAGACAATAGCCCTGTCATAATTGTTAAGGTTGAGTTTGGCACATACCAACAAAATAGCCAAGCCTTAAAGGACATGATTCTGTAGAAAACGTCAGATCCTTGAACTCCCTCAGATCCCGTTGTGTTGGGGATGCTAGAAAACAGCACACAGTGGGGCTAATCCAAGCGCTGGGAGGTGATGGAGGCTTTCAAACACACCTCTGATTTCTTCTGGTCCACTCATGGACGCAACTTTAATATAAAAGCACATTTTGAGCCAGAGGACCCTGCCCACAGCTTGAGTATAGTTAAATAATAGAAAAGGAGGAAGAAATCAAGCAGCAAATGTATATATTAATAATAAATATGGAAGGAGAAAGAATTGAACAAACGCAAAGACAAGAGTGAAATGAACACGTGAAACATGATGTGAAAAGTGACCCAGGACACCACCCAGTGGTGGAGGAGAAGGCTAGAGGTCCTCCTTGGCTTCAAAGGCAAGTAAAGAGTCCCATATCTGGGGAGGAATAGCCCCCTGCACCAGTACAGGTGAGGGGTTGACCTGCTGGAAAGTAGCTTCATGAAGAAGTACCTGGGAGTGAGAGTGGACATTGGTTGAACTATAAGCTAGCAGTGTGCTCTTGTAGCCAAGGCAGCCAATGGTGTCCTTGGGTGCATGAAAAAGAGTGCGTCCAGGAGGTCGAGGGAGGACCTCCTCCCCATCTAGTCCAGTCTAGTCTAGTCTAGTCTAGTCTAGTCTAGTCTAGTCTACTCTACTCTACTCTACTCTGCTCTGCCCTAGGGAGGTTACCTCTGGAGAATCATGACAAGTGATGGGCTCTGCAGTTCAAGAAAGATGAGGCATTACTGGAGAGAGTTCAGTGCAGGCTCCAAAGATGCTGAAGGGACTGCAGCATCACTGTGCCGAGGAAAGGCTGAGAGCCCTGGGGCTGTTTAGCCTGGAAAAGAGAAGACAGAGGGGATCTTCTCAAAGCTAATAAATAACTGAAGGGTGGGAGTCAAGAGGATGGGGCCAGACTCTTGTCAGTGGTGTCCAGCAACACAGACAAAGGGCAACAGGCACAAAATGGAACTCAGCAGATTCCTTCTGAACATAAGGCAGAAATCTCTTCTGTGAGGGTGCCAGAGCCTGGCCCAGGCTGCCCAGAGAGATTGTGTATTCTTCTCTGGAGAGAATCCAAACTCACTGCTCTGGGTGACCCTGGTGGAGCAGGTGGATTGGATGTGGTGATCTCCAGAGATCCCTTCCAACCCCTACCAGACTGTGATTCTGTGATTCATCTACTGGGACTTCGTCATGAGCCAGAGAGTATCTGGCTCAATTTAGAGTCAGGTGCAGCAAGCACTCTGCACATTATACTATGGGGGCTCCTTGCACAACCAGCTCAGAAAATAAGAGCTGGGAAAGCCCCATCTTGCTTTCAAATCCACAGCTCCAGGATGAGCGGAGTGAAGCTTTCCACCATGTACAAGTGATATTAACTCCATGAATAACCTCCATATGCTGCTGGCCAGCAAAGTATGTTTGTGCCCACAAGGTCTTACTCAGCAGGGCAGAAATTTAAGTCTTCAGAGTCCCAGCATGCCCATGTGACCTGGGACCAGCCACTGCACTTCAGCTGTGCTGCAGCACTACCAGCTGTGTCCCACCACAAGGGCTGTGCCACTTTCTGCTCTGGGTGTAGGAGATGGATGCAACAAAACTTGATGTGAGAGCTTCTGGAAGGGAAGGTGATACTTGTTTTAATCCAGATGGATTTCAATCATTTGCTCCTAGATTTCATTCACCCATCCACTGCTTCACATGTGTGTGCCAGCACCAAGGCTTACATGCCTCAGTCTGCTCAAGATCATCTACATCCACAGCCAGAAGTCCTGTGATCTTCTTTTTTTCCTCTTCCCCAATTTTTAGCCACCGTCAGCCCTCACCCTGAGTGCAGGGAATCACTGAAGTGCTCCACAGACCTCCTAGATGCTGTGGTTTACGAATGTGTGCACATGAAAAATCTTACATGAACATGAGCGTGCATGAAGGGCTTTGTGGAAACAGAGACCAGCTTAGATCAAGAGTGAATCCTCTTGAATGAGCCAAGCATCCAGGATATAGGGCCTACAAGAAGCCTCAGACCTTGTTGGCTGGCAGCTGGAGTCCTGCCAGGATGCCCAAGGGCATCTCAGACAACTCTGGACACCTCTGGTAGGCATCTGGACCAGCATCATTTATGCAGGAGAACCTGAGGCCTCAAGGGTTAAAAGCGTGTTTGATAGCTACAACACAAAAAGCAGCGACAGAAACTTCTCTGCAGCCTTCTGCCTCTCAGCCCACACATTTACCATCTTTCTGCAGCTCATTTTCACCCCAACCCACTTTGCTGCACAGGGATGGTTGTCTGAACTAAATGCTACGGCAACGTGTTTAATCCGTGGTAAATCCTGGTGCCGCTGTGCACTTACTCGCTGCTAAAGGCAGTATCTCTGTTAGCAAGAGAAGGGTGTGAAACAAAACCTCTGCATGTCTGTGGAGATGAACTTGCTTCTTTCCCTGGCTGACAAGCTGCAGCCAAGCTGCTTATCTGGCTAAGACTTCTGGCCCCTGTTGTCCTCCAAACCATGCTCAGGCACCGTCCGGAAAAAACACAACAGTGTTCCAGGAATCAGCTAACAATGAAACAATCTAGGAGATAATGAGCAAAGGCAGGAGCTCATGAGTCAGCCCTAGCTGGTTTCCAGTGCAGAGAGCGCTACAGTGTTTCAGTTTTGAGACAGTATATTTGACTTTCACGTTTGCCTTCCATGAAAGGAAGAAGTCAGATCAAAGATATCTAATTTCATAGAATCATAAAATCATTTTGGTTGGAAAAGACCTTTAAGATTGTCGAGTCCAGCCATTAACCTAACACTGCCAATCTCACCACTAAACCATGGCCCTCAGCACCTGGTCTACATGTCTTCTAAATCCCTCCAGGGATAGTAACTCCACCACCTCCCTGGCCAGCGGGTTACACTGCTTAGCAACCCTTTTAGTGAAGAAAGGGTTTCTGAGGTTTTCTGAAGCAGTTCCAGTTTCTGAGAGAGTAGAAACAAAAGAGATGTATCGGGTCAGACTCAGCTAAAGTTAATTTTTCCCAAAGCAGCCCTCACAGTGCTATGTTTTGTACTGAGAGCTAGAAAGGTGTTGATAATGCACCTGTGATGTGTCTATGGCAGAGAATGGCTTGTACAGCACCAAAGCTGGGGGGGGTGTGTGTCATTTTTTTCTTCAACATTTCCCCCCAGTGGGATGGGGTGGACAAGATCTGGTGAGGGGCCACAACTGGGACAGCTGACTCAAACTGCCCGAAGGGATATTACATACCATATGATGTCAGCTCCACTATGAAAAGCTAGGAAAAGGAGGAGATGGGGTGGGCGGGGCATTGTTGGGCCCTTGAGAGCCCTGCTTCCATGTATGGGCCAGATATTGCCTGCTGATGGGAAGTGGAGACTAACTCTTTTGTTTTCTTTTTCTTCTGCATGCGGGCCTGCTTTGCTTTTCTTATTAAACTGCCTTTGTCTTTACCTAAGAGTTTAATCTTATTTTCTCCCCCTGGTTCCAGCTAAGAGGAAGAAGAGTGGGGAGGGGAGTGATAGAGCAGCTATGTGGGCACCTGACTCTCAGTCAAGGTCAAACCACCACAAGAAGAAAGGAGAGGTTTCTGTTGTACCCTGAAACCGCTGTCTTCCAATCTTCTAGAATGCAGCATGGGTTCCTCTGGGAATACATCTTCCCACCAGTAACCTACAGTCTCCCTCTAAATCAAGCAAAATTAGGTCTTTTGCTCAAAACAGAATCATCCACTGCAGGTGGAATTGGGCAACACATCCACAGCACTGTAGGGAGATGCGTCTGACCAAATAGAGCATGGAAACATCTCAGAGGCGGTATCTGTGGGACAACCTACAGTCAAGGAGAGAACATGGGAATTTTTAGGTTAGGACTAGTATCCTCCCAAAGCAGGAGTCTCAAATGATGGCTCAGACCCCAGATAGCCCTCATCCCTCTTGACCACAAGGACCCAGCTGAAAAGTTGACCTGTTGTCCTAATAGAGTTTCCCAGCACACAGGACATGTGCGTGGCCCCCCCTCTCTCTGGGCAGCATTCCTACTTCTTCATCCATCAGTCATCCAAGAATTCAGAGAAGGGAGCATTTCCTGACACATCTATTCATGCCCTATCATTGCAGCCTGGAGAGGAGGAGAAGAAGAGTTGGAGTGCACACAGAGGGAAGAGGAGATGCTGAAAACAGTTTGACTCTGCCAAGACAGCTTTGGCACGGCTGCTGAGATGTTTTCCAATCCTGTATGAAACAACCTCTTCATGATTTCCATATTTATCTTCTTTTCTCTGTACTAGAATGGGGATATGAAAACCACCAAGGAAGAATCATCCTCTTTGTTTTTTGCTTAGAGTCTTGTCATGTACCATGGTGAGGCCAGGGAAGACTTCCCAGCAAGCTGTCAAGTACTTGGTGCCTGTCAACTTGCAAAAGCATTGGGATAAAACTCTTAGTTGGTGAATCCCCAGAAGACAGGAGTTTGGGGACCCTACTCTTTGGAGTACTTTCTCTCTGTGATTCAACCCTCCATGCTTAATTCCCCTCTGACTTTCTAAGATACAGGTATAATAAGTGAACTCAAAATCCTGAAGCCAGGAATAAATCATGACACGAGTGACGCTTGTAATTGAGAATTTCTTAATTGCTGTCTTTTGAGCATAAAAAGTAGAGATACCAGAAATCCAAGGAAGGAAGAGGATAAAAAGATGATGGAAACAGAAAAATAGAAGATCAAGGAGAAGAAAGATGTGAGAAATCTTATTCAAACACCAAAGATTAGGGAGGCAAAAAAGAAGATTGATTTCATTTGTGAGTACATCTGTGTTTATTTCTACCCTTTTGGGACAGAAATACAGGGATTTGCACTCTCCTGGAGTGAAATGTGGCAGCTATTTAACATCACAAAGTATCAAAGATTAGGACAATATATCAAGCAGGACTAAAATCGGCTGGGAAATTGTTGGGGATTTTTTTTGAAATAACACCCCATGGAAATAGGAAAACATTTCATTAGAACTTGCATGGCTGCACTGCCAAGAGATTCATGCACCAGAGTGTCATGAACTTTCGTCCAATGGTGCCTTCTGTGAACCCCATGTGTGTCTCCTGATCCTACAACTCCAGCCTGAAGGACTCCACCCAAGACCAAGGAGACATCCATGTGCCACTGCAGGTGCTGCCAGGCCTGAATGTCCGTCTTTAAGAAGAGGGAAATTGCCACTCTATTGAGACTTAACTTTCTTCTTTTTTGTTGTTTTCTTTATTTCCAAATAAATCTCTCAAAGCAGGAACCTAGCTATGGTGCTCATGATTGGATGGGCATCTTCAAATATATGGTATGATTACCATGACAAATGTCATAACATCCCAAATAACCACCCTCTCCAGCAGTGCAGGCTGGTGCTTGCAAAACTCCCAGACTCATTAGTTCCTTCTATCATCACCAACAAAACTCCAGTTCACTGATTTCTAATGGTTTCCTTTGGGAACAGAAAACTGAATCTGACACACTTTGTACAACTGTCAATTGCTTCTCGCCGATGGTATTTTTTTCCTTCCAGGGCAGTTAAGTCTGATTCTCTTTAAGCTTTGACAAATGCTAGGGCTTCAGGCAGAGATGAATGACACATCACACTTTGGGATAGCTTGGGAACATCTTAATTGCCTTTCTTGTGTCATACATCCTCAGTCTTCTTTCTGTGACAGCAATGTCCTCAGTGATTTCAGGACTGTCACTGTGTCTCCCCAAGTGAAACTGGTTCTGAAGAACCAGAACCCATTTATCTCTGTGGTCTGGAAGCATTAAGGCTTGATGAGAAACCTGGAGAGTGCAATTCCCAGAAGCAGCATCCTGTTGGCCTTTCAATACTGAAAGGGGGCTTATAAGAAAGATTGGGAAAGGTTTTTTTTAGCAGGTCCTGTTGTGACAGAAGAAGGAGTGATGGTTTTAAGCTAAAAGATGGGAGATTTAGACTAGAGAGAAGGAAGAAATTTTTTACACTGAGAGAGATGAGATCTTGACCCAGGTTGCCCAGAGAGGTGGTCGATGCCCCATCCCTGGAAACATTCCAGGTGAGGTTGGCTGGGGCTCTGATCAACCTGCTCCGGTTGCAGATGTCCCTGTTCCCTGCAGGAAGGTTGGTCTAGATGGCCTTGAAAGGTCCCTTCCCACCCAAACCATTCTGTGATTCTTGAAAGCCAGGTCCTGGAATGTAGGAGCGATACCACCTCATGCCTTCCATCAGGTTTTATTTACCCTTTTCACACATTCGCAGACCTCTGGGTGATCTCTCTGGGGCTGACACGGTGAGAACACGACAAAAGTGTCACTTTGCCTCTTCTCCACTTACAGTTCACAGCTGGACCACTGGGTCTGATTTCAGTATCCTGCTTCAAGGACAACCCAAAAAGCATTTCTGTGACAGTAATAAGAATAATAAGAGGCTGGGAAAACAGGAACTATTGGGAAGTAATTGGTGTCATTTAATCTGGAGGAAGGATGGCAGAAAGGAGACACAATAGCAGTCTTCAATTATGTAAAAGGTCATTGCAAAGAAGGGGGAGAATAAACGGCTCTTCCAGGGACGGGACAGGGAGTCATGGAATGAAATTACAGCAAAGAAGAACAAGACTAAGATAGTTTTTACAGCCAGAAAGAGAACACAGCCTGAGGCTGGGTGCTTGTGGAATGAGGGAGGTTTTTAGCCCGGTGTCAACCAAGAGAAGTTTCATTGCGTTGACCCTGGTTTTGAGACAGTGAGTGCCTAGCTGAGTTCTCCTAGACCCTCCCAGTCTTGTTTTCTACTAACTTGGTCTCACTCATCCCAAAACACCCATAATGGTTTGCACTATGTTTTCTACAAACAGCCCACGAGCTGAGCATGATGTATTTTGTGCTGGCCCAGCTCTGGGATCTGCTAAGAGGTGAAAGTTGTGCGGGAGCCTGCAGGTGCTGTTAGCTGTACTTGCACTCTTTGGAAAGTCATTTTGAAATGATGGATTGGTTCCTGCATCCAGCCTCTAAAAGATCAGAGAAATAAATGAGAGGCTATGGGGAAAGTTATACAAATGATTTCAGAGCTAGAAAAGCACATGTTACTGTAAGAGATGAAAGAAGTCCTGGCTATGGAGATTACTACAGCAAAGGTTAAGAGGCTGTTAAATTGCTTTCTGTGCTTCCCAATGAAGAAGACAGAGAATGTCTGGTACAAGAGGAGGCTTGCCACTAGTTACCTAATGGCTGGCAGATAGCAACGGCCAAAGACTTCATGTTCAAACTCTTTATAACATTGCGGGTAATTAAACACTAGTATAGTTTACAGAAAGATGCAGAGATTTTCCACTGCTTTGAAGAATTATGCAAGTCAAGGGAAGTTCTCCTCCCCTTCTACTCTGCCCTGCAGTGAGGCCACCTCTGGAGTCTTGTGTCCAGTTCTCGGCTCCCCAGTTCAAGAGAGACAAGGAACTACTGGAGAGGTTCCAGCGGAGTCTCCAAAGATGCTGAGGTGACTGGAGAATCTCTGTGCTGAGGACAGGCTGAGAGCCCTGGGGCTGTTTAGCCTGGAGAAGAGAAGACTGAAAGGGCATCTTCTCAATGCTGATCAATTGCTAAAGAGTGGGATCAAGAGGATGGGGTCAGACTCTTTTCAGTGGTGCTCAACAACAAGACAAGGGACAACAGGCACAAACTGGAACCCAAGAGGTTCCATCTGAACAGGAGGAAAAAAATTTCCTATGGGGGTGCCAGAGTCTGAACAAGGCTGACCAGAGCAGTAGTGGAGTCTCCTCTGGAGAGATTCCAGATCTGCCTGGACACAGTGCTGGGCAGCCTGCTCTGGGTGACCTTGCTGTAGCAGTGGGGTTGGATGAGATGATGTCCAGAGACCCCTTCCAACCACCACCATTCTGTGATTCTGACTTTCCTCTGAAAATGTCTCAGTCTCTCTCCTTGATCATAATGGTTCCTCACGATCTTATGAAAAGCACTGAGTCCATGAGGATCTTGAGATAGGAGGAGACAGTCTCCCTCACAGCCTATCTCATGCTAAACCCAGGCAGATACTCATCAGCCACTAGGGCAGGCAGCATGTCGCAGTGTTGCCCCCACTGCTGAATCCTTTCCTTCCCAAAGCACGGAGGGTTCTTCCATTTTGCCGCCAATGAGCAGCAAAATGGAATCCCTGATCTGTGTCTGTGTCACCCTGCTCCGTGTCTGAGTATTATTTGGAGAAGACCTGGAAGACACGGGCTGAAATAAACCTAGAAATTCAGCAGTTAGGATAATTGCAGGTTGCATTCTTGAGAAGTCAGTCACTTGCTAAACCCAAAGAAATTGGATATTTCAGAACTGTTTCATTTGCAGACCTAGACATGCCCTCCTTGCTGCTCTGAGGATCTTTCTCAAACTTTGGTGAGTCACAGAATCCTAGAATTATTTGGGTTGGAAGGGACCTTTCAAGATCATCTAGTCCAAAGGGACATCTGCAACTAGAGCACGTTGCTTATAGCCCCAGCCAGCCTCAGCTGGAATGTTGCCAGGGGTGCAGCATCGACCACCTCTCTGGGCAACTGTGCAAGGCCAAATGGAGGGCTAAACAACCCCTGCCATAAATCCCTCCTCGAACAGAGTCACATGGGGATGTGAAGCTGCAAAGCTAAATAAGACCTTCAAACACTACAAGTAAGCTTTGTTCTTAAGGATGGGAGTGGTGGATGGGAAAGCCTGCTCAGTTTGGATGGCCTCGCTCCCCTGTACAAGTGGATACTTGCTCTGTGCAGCTGGGGAAGATGGCTGACGGGAAAAGGCTGGACATTGCAACATTTCAAAGACTACAACATTTGTCTCAAAGATTGCTTAGGATGAGAAAAGGCAGGACATCAGTTCTATATAAGGACTCAAAACCAAAGCTTTGTGGTTTTTGCTCTCCGCACTGGAAAAAGACCAATGAGACGTCGCTGGATCCTTGGTGGTGACTATCATCTCTGCTAAACTATCCCAAATTCTTGCTTGATTTCTGCCTCTTTTTATTCTACTCTGTCCTATTGCTATCAGTTTATACCTTTTCATAATAAAAGCTGTTTTGGTTATACGGCATTTAACCTCATTTGTGTCTTAATCTCGTCCTCAGGATCGTATCGAGTCTTGTCACGATAGAATATTCAACTGAATATCGCTCAGGAGTTAAACTCAGCTGCCTCCAGCCCCTCTAACATCTGAGGACAAACTGGAATGCAAGGGGGTTTAATTTCTGCCAAATTACTTTATAATCTTAATCCGATATTGGATCATGACAGCAACATGGGCCAGGGTTTCACAACCCTCAGCATCAACAATGTGTTCCTTCTCTCTAGTTCAAATCTCCCTCTTTCAGTTCAAAACCATAACTCCTTGTCCTACCACCACACTCCCTGGTTATAAATCTTTTCCCATCTTTCCTGTAGGCCCCCTTTCAATCTTACTAGACCTTCTCTTCTCCAGGCTGAACAACCCCNTCCTCGAACAGAGTCACATGGGGATGTGAAGCTGCAAAGCTAAATAAGACCTTCAAACACTACAAGTAAGCTTTGTTCTTAAGGATGGGAGTGGTGGATGGGAAAGCCTGCTCAGTTTGGATGGCCTCGCTCCCCTGTACAAGTGGATACTTGCTCTGTGCAGCTGGGGAAGATGGCTGACGGGAAAAGGCTGGACATTGCAACATTTCAAAGACTACAACATTTGTCTCAAAGATTGCTTAGGATGAGAAAAGGCAGGACATCAGTTCTATATAAGGACTCAAAACCAAAGCTTTGTGGTTTTTGCTCTCCGCACTGGAAAAAGACCAATGAGACGTCGCTGGATCCTTGGTGGTGACTATCATCTCTGCTAAACTATCCCAAATTCTTGCTTGATTTCTGCCTCTTTTTATTCTACTCTGTCCTATTGCTATCAGTTTATACCTTTTCATAATAAAAGCTGTTTTGGTTATACGGCATTTAACCTCATTTGTGTCTTAATCTCGTCCTCAGGATCGTATCGAGTCTTGTCACGATAGAATATTCAACTGAATATCGCTCAGGAGTTAAACTCAGCTGCCTCCAGCCCCTCTAACATCTGAGGACAAACTGGAATGCAAGGGGGTTTAATTTCTGCCAAATTACTTTATAATCTTAATCCGATATTGGATCATGACAGCAACATGGGCCAGGGTTTCACAACCCTCAGCATCAACAATGTGTTCCTTCTCTCTAGTTCAAATCTCCCTCTTTCAGTTCAAAACCATAACCCCTTGTCCTACCACCACACTCCCTGATTATAAATCTTTTCCCATCTTTCCTGTAGGCCCCCTTTCAATCTTACTAGACCTTCTCTTCTCCAGGCTGAACAACCCCAACTCTCTCAGCCTGAACTCACAGCAAAGGGGTTCCAGCCCTCCCACCATTGCTGTGGCCTCCTCTGGCCCCACTCCAACAGGTCCCTGTCTCTCCTGTGCTGACGACTCCAGAGCTGGACTCAACACTGCAGGAGGTTCTCGCCAGAGCAGAGGGTCAAAATCCCCTCCCTCGACCTGCTGCCCACACTGCTCTGGATGCAACCAAGGATGCGATTGGCTTTTGGGCTGTGAGCACACGTTGCTGGCTCATGTCCAGCTTTTCACTCCTCCACCACCCCCAAGTCCTTCTCTGCAGGACTGCTCTCTATCCCTTCATCGTCTAGCCTGGGTTGATACTGAGGATTGCCCCGACCCTAGTGCAGGACATTTCACTTGATCTTGTTGAACCTCATGAGGTTCACACAGGCCCACTTCTCCAGTTTGTCCTGGTCCCTCTGCATGGATCCTGTTCCTCATGCGTGTCAACCGCACCACTTAGCCTGGTGTCACCTGCAAACTTGCTGAGGGTGCCTTGATTCGACTCTGTCATTGATGAAGATATTAAACAGCGCTGCTCCCAGTAAACAACAGATGTTGAAAACTGCAAAATGATGGAAATTCTCCGTGGAGGATGTGGGATTTCCTTCTTCAGGGAAAGCCAGATGAGAAGCAAGAGTCAGAGGGGCAGGGAATTTTGACAGATAATAGCATGCCTGCCGAGTGTTTGCTTGCTGCTTCACTTGGCATCTCCACATCCAAAGCCGACTTGGATTGTCCTGCCACAAAACACAGAGCACAACTTTGCTTGTAACTTCCTAAACCAGGTTTTGGCTATGTGCATATTCAATTAAAACAGAGGAGACACCCGCCTCAAAAGTTATTTAGTAGTTTAGCAGAAGATCGAAAAACAGGTCATGGGCTTGCTTTATTGCAACTTCAAAATCCTCTTAAAATAGAGGACTTCAGTTTAATTGGGGGGAAAATGGATTGGAAAGTTGATGTCATAATTTTGAAGAAATGAGGTGCTCTACTATAGCTGCAGTTGTCCTCTCCCTGACTTTAATTGGTGTTCTAGCCCAAGTTTGCTGTATTGATATAATGCTGTCCATATATAAGAAAAGCATAATTAACATTGGTTTAAGAGATACAAACTTTTTAAAGAAAAAATGATCAAGAATTAGACTAACTGTAACATTTTTTTCTTTTAACCTTCTGGAAGTTTTGGGTAATTGTTGCAGCTCTATGCAAGAGTAAGGTCAGATAAGCAGTGGAGAAGAGCTTGATGCTTAATTGCACAGACGTTGGAATGGTTTCACAGTGACCTCTCAGCTACATCAGTTGACACTGAGGAACTCATTAGCTGGGTTTTCATTTAACCATGATCTGTAAAGTGTATATTTTGCAGCCCTATACAGAGGCAGACTCGGCTAGAAAGAAAGCAGAGAAATCAGGCTGCCCAGGGCAGTGGCAGAGTCCCCATTCCTTCAGGGTTTGAAAAGCTGTGGAGACATGGTGCTGAAGGACATAGTTTAGTGGTGACCTGGCAGTGCTGGGTTAATGGCTGGTCTTGATGATCTTAAACGTCTCTTCCAATCAAAATGATTCTGTGATTCTGTGTTTCTATGATTTTATGAAATCAGTATTGCTGAAAATAAGCATTTCTGCAAGACAGGAGACTAGGATTTCTCATGGCAAACAGCTCATCCACGGCTCCTTTAGATGGATCTTATGTGAGAGAATTTTTCCAGCCCAGATAACTTACAGCTTTCAAGCACTGCATTTACCTTGCTTTGCAGAAACAACATCTGACTGACACATACAGATTGAAGATGCTGATCAAGCAAGACTATCACAGCAAAATCTAGTCCTCCAGAGGAAAGCAGATACCGTTTTCTGTGCCTCTGCCCTGACCAGTATTTGCAGTATATTCTGGCACCAGGAAAAAACTATAAGGTTTTTTTACAAAATCGTTAGCAGGGACCAGGTGGGTCAGAGCAATTTGAGAGCACTGAGGAGCCTTTGCTCAGGAAGGGGGAGGAGAAACTGCATTTCTAGTCTTCTAATAATGTTTCTCCTGCATTAAAGCAAATAATTCCTCACTGCATTTATATTAAAGGAGTGAATCTGGAAGTGTGGATGCTAATAACTGCAGGTTTGTTCAGAATAATTCCCTTTGCTTGTCCTGAGCCTTACCCAGGGGCTTTTGCTGAAACGCCCCATCTTGGCAGTGCCACCTCTTCCTTTTGGATGTTTATATCCTTCAAACCACTCTGTGCAGGCATCAGATTCTCCTTTGCCATCAGTCACTTGAGTTTTTCATATTTAACTCTTTTAATCTTCTGCCAATAAATCACTTCCTTCTAACCCTTAATCATTTTCAATGCTGTCCTCAAAAATCCCTTCAGCGTGATGACACCAGTCAGGTACTGATTTAATTAATAGATGGCAGATCTCTACCAGTCCCAGGCTGCGCTTTGGGAAAACAATCCAAAAAGTGGAAAAGAAAGAGACCAGATTTAACTGTTGGATGGGGCAACCACATCTCTCTTGAGAAGAAAAGCTATGTAGCCTGTGCTCATTTTGGAAGTGGCATGACCAAAGGGTCCCTAGGCTCATATTGCACACATCTGGCTATTGGCTCTCTGACCTGGGGCAGCCCCATAAATTGCAGATCAGACCTGGGGTGCAGAATTAGTGGAGAGATTTTTTTTTGGGCAGCAGATGTAACAACACTTCAGAGTTGTTATGTCATGGAGTAGTCTAGGGGATATCATTTTGGTGGAAAAATGTGAATACAGTTTGACTCCAGCATGTAGTAGCATCAGTAGAGGTGTCCAGGAAGAAGTGCCTGCATGTGTACTCAGCATTTAACCTCCTGTTATACTAAATGCAAATCTGGTCATCGTGGTTGGTGGACTCCAGAGAGCAATTTTGCTCACCCTAAAGCAAGAACCTACCTACTGATAACCCTGTCCTCTACTGAACTCTATTCAGCTGCCCTTAGCATCCCGCTTTGCATCCAGGACTTTTCCACACCTGGGACATCTCCAATATAGCTCTAAATACCCATTGCCCAAGAAGACCAAGGGTATCCTGGGGTGCATGAAGAAGAGTATGGGCAGTAGGTGGAGGGAGGTTCTCGTCACCCTCTACTCCGCCCTGCAGTGAGGCCACCTCTGGAGTCTTGTGTCCAGTTCTCGGCTCCCCAGTTCAAGAGAGACAGGGAACTACTGCAGAGAGTTCAGCGGAGGCTCTGAAGATGCTGAGAGGACTGGAGCATCTCTGTGCTGAGGAAAGGCTGAGAGCCCTGGGGCTGTTTAGTCTGGAGAAGACTGAGAGGAGGTCTGATCAATGATGATCAGTCTCTAAAAGGAGGGGAGGGGGGGTCAAGAGGATGGGGTCAGACTCTTTTCAGTGGTGCTCAGCAACAAGACAAGAGGCAATGAGCACAAACTGGAACCCAGAAGGTTCCATCTGAACATGAGGAGAATCTTCATTTCTGTGAGGGTGCTGGAGCCCTGGCCCAGGCTGCCCAGAGAGGTTGTGGAGTCTCCTTCTCTGAAGAGATTCCAAACCCGCTTGGACGTGATCCTGGGCAACCTGCTCTGGATGACCCTGCTGCAGGACGGTTGGGTGAGATGATGTCCAAAGGTCCCTTCCAACCCCCACCATTGTGGGATTCTGATATAAGACATCAAATTTCTTGGCTCAGTCCAGGTGCCAGTACACGAGCATCTGAAACCCTGTGAGACCCCTGGGATATCTCAGCCATCCATCCGCACAAGCGTGACAGAGAGGACACAGGACCTATGGGAACATGTGCCATACTAGACTGGCTGGAGGTCAGGTGGGATGTAGGAGACTATCTCCTGAATTGCTATCTGCAGCTGAGAGCTGACTGCCAGCTCCAGGTGGGGTGCAGCCTAAGCCCTGGTACCCAGCACCACTGCCAGCCTTGCAGAGTGTCCCATCTCCCCTCTTTCCCTACTCCTGTCTCAGATACCCTGGTATGTTCATTTTGGCTCATTCTAGGGCATTATTCTCATCTCCTCAGGGAGCTACATCCCCATGGTTCAATGAACAGCAGCACAGGGCTGCGCTGAGCTCAGGGAGCAGAGGGTCGGAACTGGGAGCCTGAACTGATTTCTTCTGCAATAACTCATCCTTGGAGTGAACGTCCTCTTCTAAAGATATACCCACCTCTTCTTCCTCCAGAAAGGGAGGAGAGAGCTCAAAGCAGGGCTTTGCAACATGGCTGTGGTGTAACATCTTTTTGCAAGGGCCAGGAATAGGGTAAGGACACTGGAATGGATGCTGGGAAGAGCAAGATTTATTAACCTTTTGTTTCCTTTTTTTCAGCACTCTCAAAGTCACTTATGTGCTTCTGTATCCCTTCCAAAAAAAAAATGTTGCAGGTGCTGATAGCATCTGATGTCTCTCTGATTTATTGACAAGCTTCTGGGGAAAGAAAGAAGAGATAAGGGAATCCAGTTCATCCAGCTATCCCACGTGGATAGGTCCTCTGGAGACTACAAAGCTTCATGCCTTTCGGTATAAATCAAGCAGCCTCACCTGCATCAAGACCTCTGGGACACAGCTCTGGTATAAGCCCCTTGACTTCAAGGAAATACTCTGCTTGAGCTTCTGGGCAACATTACCATGACCTGACTCAGCCCTGCCTTCCCTCTTGCAAGATGCAGCTGGGAAAAGAGGAGCTTCTGTTATGGAAGGGTGGCCACAGCACAGGGAAGAGGCCATGGAAGAGCTTGTTCCTCACATTTGCTCCATGTGGTTGTCTACAGTGATCTAAATGTTGGGGTTATGGCCTCAAATTTCTCAGTGCCTGGTATCTGGCAGGATGGGGAGGTGGAAGGAGATAAGCAGGACAGGTTTGTGCTCTGGGAGTGTTACAGTTGCACCAAACGCTTTGGAGTCTGGGATGCTTGTTGAATTCTCATGGTGGCCACTATCAGCTCCAAAGTACAGATGAAAGTGTGCAGCCTTCCTCTGATGTCTCCCTAGCAACTTCCATTTGTGCTTTAATAAAATGTCTCCCCAGGTGCTTCCAGTTTGCCATCCACCCCCAGTTTTCCTGCCCACATGGGAAAAAGAGCAGGCAGCAGGTCCTGGGTCTGTATCCAGGCTCTGCTTCCCAGTCCCAGGGAGGCCCCTGAAAGGGCAGAGCAGGGCTGGGCAGATGCTCCAGCAAGCTTCTGGGATGTGCCAGAGCTCTATGTGGCTTAACAAGACAGTGTTAGGGAGAGACAACACCAGGAACAGATAATTTAGATCTTCTGGTAGGTTTGTTAAGGAAAATTGCCCATACTTTGGTGGAGAGAGGAAGTCTGTTGGCTGTTTTCATAGAATAGCAGAATAATTTTGGTTTGAAGAGACCTTCAAGATCATCAGGTGCAATCATTAACCAATTCATCACTAAACCATGTCCCTCAGCACCACATCTCCACAGATTTGAAACCCCTCCAGGGATGGGGACTCTACCACTGCCCTGGGCAGCCTGGGACAGGCCTTGACAATATTTACAGGAAAGAAATTGCTCCTCAAGTCCAACCCAAACCTCCCCTGGCTCAACTCGAGGCTGTTTCCTCTTGTCCTGTTGCGTGTTCTCTGGGAGAAGAGATGAACCCCTGTCTGGCTTCAGCCTCCTTGGAGGGAATTGTTGAGAGCAAGAAGGTCTCCCCTGAGCCTCCTTTTCTCCAGGTTAAACAGCCCCAGGTCCCTCGGCTGCACCTCACAAGACTTGTGCTCTAGACCCTTCCCCAGCTTCCTTGCCCTTCTCTGAACATGCTCCAGCCCCTCAATTTCCTTCTTGGAATAAGGGACCCAAAACTAAAACCAGGAGTCAGGGTGCTGCCTCACCAGTGCTAACTAGCTGACAAACAATTGCAGAGACATCGGACAGCATCTCCACATGTCTCTGTAAGATCCCTAGTGTCTCTTCAAACCTTTTACCCTTTGACAAGTATGAAAGGAGGAACATGTTCGTGCAGATGCTATCCATATGAGTAAGACTGCTGTCTTTGCACTTGACAGCTCTGCATGCATTAAGACTATACACTTACTCTGTGGGAACAAGATAGTACCAATGACAACCTTCAAAAACAGTTTATGAAGCAGTTATGCTTCTTTCTGGTATAAAAAAATGATAATAAACCAGAACTCATTAAATAACAGCAGCCAGGAGAAAAGCTTCTTGGAGACGTGAGAGGTCAAGGGCAGGGAGTTTTTCTGGGGACTGAAAGCAACCACAGAAGCTGAGTAGGTGTGAGCAGAGTGCAAGGCATGCAAGAGCTAAGGACAGCCGTAAAAATCACTTACAACACACTCTGGGGAGAGCTGTGAGAGAGCTTTGGGGATTCATGACTTGCTAGCACTGAATACTGCAGAAAGACTTTGCTGTCACTATACAAACTAAAGGAAAAGATATTTCAGAGCATTTCTTCTGCTTGGCTCTTCTTGGTCACCCCTTCTTTGCAGCTCAACTCTCATGGCAGCAAGTCGGATCAGTGAAACAAAATGATCCAAGTTAAGAGAAATTCGACCTCAGTAATGTGATTTTCAGCAGGAAAATAACTCTGAGTGGCATATGAGATCCTCAGAGGTTTACTGGTACAGCAGTGTGCTAGCAGGATAAGGGTGCAGGGAGGGATCTGCTTTAATCAGCCCCTGGACAAACTGTATGTGTCCTCACACAAGACAGGCTTTGCAGGCAATTGGGGTTACATCAGCGACGTGCCTGGTTCTCCCATCGATCTTCCCTCCTCTCAGAAAACAAACACCAAAGCAAACATTGGCTCATCAGTCAAATGGAGAACAGGGCTGTCCAGGCGTATTGCTCCTCTTTGTGTTGTATTTTTTAAAGAGTTACGTCATTACTGACATTGAAAATCTCTCCCATAACATCGTCATAGGGAAGCTCAGGAAGTGCGGATTAGATGAGAGCACAGTCAGGTGGACTGAGAACTGGCTGAAGGACAGAGCCCAGAGAATTGTCATCGGTGGCGCAAAGTCTCATTGGAGGCCTGTAGCTCACAGTGTTCCCCAAGGGTCGGGACTGTGTGCAGTCTTGTTCAAAGCATTCATCAATGACCTGGATGAAGGGATCGAGTGTACCCTCAGAAAGTTTGCTGATGATACGAAACCGATACAAAACAGCACTGACATCCCAGATGGGAGGTATACTTGCTGCTTGAACACCGTGATCTTAACACTTGGCTTCCAAGAACTCCCAAGAGCTCTTTGTTTCACAAGTGACTACCATTTTCCCCAAAAATGCTTTTGCTAGTGTTCCCTGACTCGGACCCTTTTTTCTCCTCTGTCTGGGTACCTTCCAGCCTCTTATCGAGTAAAGACCTCGCTCGGTAGTATCTGCTACAGAAATGCCTTTGCATACTGGGATCTTAAAGTGTCTGAGGGAAACTCTTGAAGGTTGGCAACTGGACTGTCCTTGAGGCCCTTTTTGAGCACTCCATATCTTACAAATATTTTTAGCAGGGCCTGTTACAACAGGACAAAGTGTGATGGTTTGAAACTAAGAGAAGAAAGAAATGTTTTCCCCTGAGGGTGGTGAGACCCTGGCCCAGGTTGCATAGAGGGGTGGTCGATGCCCCATCCCTGGAAATATTCCAGGTGAGGTTGGCTGGGACTCTGAGTAACCTGCTCTAGTTGCAGATGTCCCTGCTCTCTGCAGGTAGGGGTGGACTAGATGACCTTGAAATGTTTCTTCCCACCCAAGACATTCTATGAGTCTATGAATACGAGCATTTTATGCACATTTATTATGCTGTAAACATCATATTAACTATTATCTTATAATTTCTAAGAATATCTAGCATAAGACAAAACGTACTCCAGTTGAGTATTGGTATTGGAGGCAGATCCCCAGTCATGAAAGCCTTAGTGGTTGTCATGACAAACAATATCCCAGCTAAAACCAGGATAGCGGCTGGAGCAAGGTGATAAACACAGAAGCTTTCTTGCCTTCCAGAGGAAGCTTTCTTCACATTCAAATGAGAATGTATTATGGTGTCTACCAAGTTCAGCATGATCTTGATAGCTTAGAGAGGCTCATCAGCTCTTTGCTGTAGAGAATCCCATGTGAGTTGAGTGTATTTGTTGCAGGTGATTAGTGATGGAGACCAGCTGGGTACAAGAGAATACAATGCTTGTGCAGGAAGAAGAACCTCCCAGACTTCAGACTTCTTTGTGTTGGACTCCAGAAAGTCACATCAGTTTCCTTTCCTGTCTTTGCCAAATCCTTAGATCATTCCATGCTGAAGACACATAGATCCACTTCTAAAGTGGCACTTCTGGGGACCTGATGAATCTCTCCTAGCACACTGATCTCCACCAACAACGCCCATCCCAGTCTTAGTCTCTGGATAGGTGGCCAGTAACGGTAAGGAGCAGCAAGCCTCTCATCCCATGTGCTACAAGTTCCAAAGGCTGGATGGGTGGACAGCAGAGGGCTCTCGAACCCTCAACAAGAACAGGCATCCAGCTGGAAGGATGTTCAATGTTTGCTTGGCCACTCTGTGGCACGCAGTTGGGCGGGCTGCAAGGAATCAGCTGCAGGAGAGATCGGTGGTGCTAACAGGAACTGACATCAGCTGTGGAGAAAGTCTGTTTCACGGTGAAATTCTGCCCCTCTTGCTGCAAAAAAAGGTTTGGTATGATTAATTCCCTGCTGTGACTCCGCTTCTGCCTGGCTGTTTTGCTAAAGCTTTTCTCAATAGGTACCCGAGGAATTAAGAACCATCTCTTGGAGAGAAAAGGGGATGGGGAGCGGGGGGGGGAAGTGGGAAGAAAAGGAAAAGAAAGAAAAGGAA
>VWZK01017952.1:174442-187768 GCA_013396935.1 Baryphthengus martii
AAAAGGAAAAGAAAGAAAAGGAAAATAGGAAAAGGAAAAGGGAAGGGGAGAAGGAGAAGGAGAGAGGGAGAAGGAGAGAGGGAGAGGGAAAGAAAAAGAATAAAAAGAATAAGAATAAAAAAGAAAAATAAAGATAGAATAAAAAAAAAGAAAAAGAAAAAGAGAAAAAATAAAAGAAAAGAAAAAGAAAAAATGAAAAGAGAAAGAAAAAGCTCTGTTTTCTTGTTCAGAAAAACCTGTTTCTGGGGAGCAGTGCTGTGGATAATGAAGGGCTGGGAAGCTCTTGTGGGACTGATCTTGCTGAGTCTTCCCTTTCCCACCCCACCATCTTTTCCTGCATGGACTTGTGACTAATTTGCCTTTGGCTCAAATCTGAGCAGGGGAAGGAGAAACTCCTCTCCCATGGGATGGGTTGGGAAGAACCTGGAAGGCTATCCTGGCATTACAAGGGAGAGTCAAGGGAGGTATATCAGATTGGGTTTTTCATCCTTCCCACATTCCTCACTGGAAAAAAAAACAGCACAGAATGTGCTGCCCCTAATGCAAGAAAGATGTCCAAAGCAGCAGTGGTGGATTTCCTGTACTGGGCTTCGGAGGTTTAGCTCCTCTGAAATTCACATTTCCATGGGGCCATCCACATCCCCTGTGATCCTGCATCTTCACCGTGCTTTGGGTCTCATCCTTGTGATGAGAACAAGGAGATACTTGCTTTTTCTTTCTTGGATGGCAACGGGTATTTAGGAACCCAAGAGGAGGAATTGGGATACCCGGACAGGAATTACACACTTTTCTGTGCAGGATCCGCAGTAACACCTTGCTCCTTGCTGCCAATTGTGGAGATCTGCCTTTCTCATTTATGTGTAAATACGCTCTTTTCTTTCTGCCACAGAGCAGGTTCTGCAAGTAACTCTGAGTTTGGAGCTCATCCTGTACCAGGGCTGTGAGCTGAGAACTCAGAATGTGCAAAGGGAGGTTGGGAGAACAAAGGGCTTTCAAAAAGCCTCGTGTCTGGCTAATCCCATATGACCCAACATCATCCTCAGCATGGAGAACAAGGTGGTGAGCCTGGCTGCCCCTGAGCGCGCTCATTACATTGTGTCTGCTCTGTCATGAATTATGTATCTTTGCATTTACATTTCACTGCTGCTGCTGGTTTGATGAATTTCTCTTCTATTGATAAGGATTAAGCCATCTTCTTCAAAGCACAGTACTGAAGCAGCCCTCCATATGTTTGATAAACTGGAGGGAGAGAGTGTTCCATTCCCCAGGACAAGGTTTGCACTGCAGCACTCCAAGGCTGCAGCATCATCCTCTGGTGCCTCCCAGAAGATGGGAGAGAAGAATGCAAAGTAAGGATTGGCACCCAAGGGCAAAAGGTTTAGTGGAGGTGATAGGGTGGGCTTAAATGGTATGTGGCAATGGGCTGTGGGTTGACAGACCTCATCACTAGTCTTTCTTGTCTAAACACCACTACTTGATGATGGTTGAAAAAGAATCAGAATCATAGAATCATTTTGATTGGAAGAGACCTTCAAAATCATCAAGTTCAACTGTTAATACAGCACTGCCAGGTCACCACTAAACCATGTCCCTCAGCACCACATCTTCATGGCTTTCAAACCCCTCTAGGGATGGGGTCACTGCCCTGGGCAGACTGGGACAGGCCTTGACAATCCTTGCAGGGAAGAAATTGTTCCTCATGTCCAATCCAAACCTGCCCTGGAGCAACTTGAGGGCATTTCCTCTTGTCCTGTCACTTGTTCTCTGGGAGAAGAGACCAACTCCCACCTGGCTCCAACCTTATTGCAGGGAGTTGTTGAGAGTGAGAAAGTGTCCCCTGAGCCTCCTTTTCTCCAGGTTAAACAATCCCAAGTCCCTCAGCTGCTCCTCACAAGACTTGTACTCATGACCCTTCACCAGCTTTGTGGCTCTTCTTTGGACACACTCCAAATTCCCTGTAGCATCCAACCCACCACCTAACCGACCTTGCAAGAGCAGAGAGGTTTCTCCTGCGTTGCGTACCCTACCTGTCAGCCCAGCGTGGTGAATGAAGGTGATGTTAAGCTACCTGCTTTCTCATCAAACTTTGCAGATAGGAGGGAAGTGATTTACTCAGATATCATAACCTGAGGGACCAGCACAAACGCAATCACCATCTCTGTCTTCATGTTGTCTGTTGTCTTTTCCCTGGAGAGAAAAACGTCCGTATAAAAGCCACAGGTCTGGTTCAGACAGGGGCCAAACCTGCCTCTAAACTCTTACGGGACACAGCATTGATTGCAACAACTCATGAGTTAAGCAGATGAGATGTCACACAGCCAATTGCAAATATTGGTTAGAGTCAAATACAAACAGTAGAGTGCATGTGGACTTTAGTGACAGAAGTCAGGGAGGGTTTGTCCTGGTTAAACACTGCTGGGAGAGGAGGAGGGTGTGGGCATGTCTGGCTTGGACACAGAATCACAGAATGGTTTGGGTGGAAAGGGACTTTTAGGGTCATGCAGCCCAACTCTCGTGCAATGAGCATGACCATCTTCCTAGATCATCAACTAGAGCAGGCTATGAGTCTGTCTCCATATTTGTGATAGTACCCTTTCAGTACTGAAAGGCCACAAGAAGGTCTTCCTGGAGCCTTCTCTTCTCCAGGCTGAACAACCCCAACTCTCTCAGCCTGGCCTCACACCAGAGGGTTCCAGCCCTCCCATCATTGCTGTGGCCTCCTCTGACCTTGCTCCAACAGGTCCCTGTCTCTCCTGTGCTGAGGACTCCAGAGCTGGACCCAGCACGGCAGAGGTGGGGGTCTCACCAGAGTGGAGCAGAGGGGCAGAATCTCTTCCCTTGACCTGCACCCATGCTGCTCTGGATATAGCCCAGGATACCATTGGCTTCTGGGCTGTGAGAGCACATTATTACATGTAGAGGTGCTATGAAAATTGAATAATCTCTACAATTACCAGCACAACAGTTTTAATTTCATTCTATTTATTACAGATATAATTTAAACTCATTTATATACATATAGAAACCCCTAAGAGAGTATTATTGCTGTGGTGGTACCAATACTACTACAAGTCTTCAGCAGCAGAGATTGTGGCTAACTGGAGTGCAGGGCAGGTTTGGCTGAATTCAATAATTCATATCTGTATAAAACTGGCTTAAATGGTGAGAGGGAGGATTAAGCACAAAGGCATTCGCAGAGCCAAAACTGCTTCCTTGTGGTGGCTGCATTACCTTAGACAACAATGGCATTTTCACTCTTCATTTCATTAGTAGTCCATAAAAGTCTCATTACACAATTCTGTTGGTTATATGTTATTTAGACATGACACTTCCTTATTTGGAGTGAATGGCTCCCTTTTCTTGCCCGTTTTGGGGGCGCAGGGTTTCCGTCTCTCTGAAAATAAGGTTTCTCCTTGGGTTCAAGAGTTGTCCTGCTATGTCTAGAGAGGTGTAGGACAGGCCAGAGATGCTCCAGCCTCACAATCAGGGCACTTTCAGAGCCCACTTTCCCCCAGCATCAGCAGGAGGATGTCAGGAAGTATGCAAGGACAACCATTGTGAGACCTCCTGACGTCTCCTTTTGCCCACACTAACTCTGGGCAGAATGCTGCAGGTGGATCACAGATTCATAGAATGATAGAATCATAGAATTGTTTTGGTTGAAAGAGACCTTCAAGATCATCCAGTCCAACCATTAACCCAGCACTGCCAGGTCACCACTAAACCATATCCCTCAACACCACATCTACACGGCTTTGAAACTCCACCAGGGATGGGGACTCCAACACTGCCCTGGGCAGCCTTGGACAGGTATTGGCAACACTTTTGGGGAAGAAATTGTTCTTCATGTCCAGCCTAAATCTCCCTTGGTGCAACTTGAGGCCATTTCCTCTTGTCCTATTGAACATTCCCTCGGAGAAGAGACCAACTCCCACCCGGCTTCAATCTTCTCTCAGGGAATTGTTGAAAGCGAGGAGGTCTCCCCTGAGCCTTCTTTTCTCCCACCTCAGATCCCTCAGCCACTCCTCTCAAGACTTGTGCTCTAGACCCTTCCCCAGCTTTATTGCCCCTCTCTGGACACGCTCCAGTCCCTCAACGTCCTTCTTGGAGTCAGGGACCGAAAACTGAACCCAGGCATTGAGGCCACCTAGTACAAGGTATCTTTGCAAAGATGTTTTAGGAAAACGAAACATCTGCATTCCTATGTGAATATCAGAGCTTGCCGTTGTTTTCAACTAGATATAGAGTGATCCTTCATTTTTATTAGGTATCTTTTTGTTTAAATAAGAACTAATTGGATCTCATGTCTGAGGTGAGTCACCCAGACAGATGGGTCTGGGTGGGTATGTAGAATTTCCAAAGCCAAAATCCTCCCATGCCATTTTTTCAACCCTCAGACCTTGGTCTTGGGAAGATGTCTGTTTCACCATCTCAGCATCACTTGGTCATTTGGGTCAGTGATGACAGCAGGAAGGGAGTTCCCCAGCACAGGTCAGTGACAGGTTTCTGGCCATCTACCTTAACTACCCCATCAGCCAGTGGGGTTGTGTTGCTGTTGGAAACTGAGACGGAGTCTGGAGCTCTGTGGAGGGGGAGAGCCTAAGGTCTCCTGTACAGGCATGTACATGCTTGTACATCTGGGATCTAGTACCTGTTTTTTTGATGGGAATAACATTTCAGTAATCCAATGGTATCGAGATCTTTCAAAACCAGGGCCTGAGTCTGAGCTCAGGTTGGAATAGACGCCTCCACTCCAACAGCCCTGAACATCCAACAGCCCCTGAACATCCAACAGCCCCTGAACTTCATACTTGCTTAAAAAACCAACTGTGCTTGCAGTTCTCCTGGCCAAACTCAGATTTTCCTAACAGGTCAAGGACACCCTGCACACTCAAACTGGGCCATGTGTTGGGTCACTGTTCCTGAGCCTCTGGAGTCAGCTAAATGAGGCTGAACAGGGGGAATTTTGTCTCTCCTGCCTCTTGCCCTGCCACAGATCACATCCTGAGTGCTAGCCAAATACGTCCCACTGATCCCAACCACAGTCACTTCTCCAAGCTTGCACCAAATCCAAGCTCTTGCATTCACTTGCAGTTGCTTCCTAGTCCCTGCAATTTGTCCTCTCAAATGCTTCTGGAACTCAGTTTCCACACTCCTTCCTCCTTCTCCTTCTTCCCCTGCCCCTACTGTCCATCAACCACCACCTCGACAGGCTATCCAACTTGTTGTACAGCAACTCCCATCTGTGTGTACACCCCAAGCAGAGCAAGGTTTTGTGCCTTTCCCTTTGCCCATCCCCAAGCATGCATTTAATGCTGTGAATAACATCTGGGATTAAAGTAAATGAACGGGATATTCCCCCTTACCTCAAGGTCCTGGGTACAGTTCCTCAAGGAAAAAAAAATGAAGCAAATTGCAAAACAGACATTGTTTTGGGCTCTGCTCTGGTTCGGGTGCCC
The DNA here is from genome assembly GCA_013396935.1 of Baryphthengus martii. Lineage (NCBI taxonomy): Eukaryota > Metazoa > Chordata > Aves > Coraciiformes > Momotidae > Baryphthengus > Baryphthengus martii. The sequence continues at coordinate 179,902 of VWZK01017952.1, forward strand.
CCACATCAGATGCCACCAGCCAAGAAGCAGGTCTCTAGTGTTGGAGCCAGGCTGTGGCTTTGTGCTGGCTGCAGAGAGGAGACAAGGGAGGGAGAAAGGCGTGAGGAGTCATGTTCTACCTTCTCTGAATCTTACTGATTAGCATTCAAAATCTAATGAAGCTGCAACGAGGATCTGCTCTTGTTTGTACGCTGTAATGGATCATGATGCCAATGTAGCTGGACTGGGGATGTGGAAATGGAGAGTTGTGATGATGTGACAAGAATTAATGAAGTGTAACCAGAGTTTCATATAATCAAAATCTGTAATTGCTGGAAAGATGGCTCATGCAAAACGAAAGGGCTGGGGGTAGGCAGGGCTGATTAAAACTGGTGACTGGCTGCAAATGATTAGATTAAAATCAATTAACTGTAGAATTGCTGTCTGGCATATGGAAGGATAATTCAGTTACGTAACAGGCAGCGGGATTTGCACGTTGCCTCAGTACATCAGACCAAGCTTAGGCCACCTGGCCATTTAACAGGGCACGCTTCCGAGTTCTGATTTTGGCAGTGGGATTCGGTACCACAACACAAGAAAGAACGCACAGTGGGTTGTCTCAGCAGCCATGAGTGAAGAGCGAGGAAGTTCAAAGATGGCTACAAACCCTCTATGGTTATTCGTAAACAGGAGCTCTTTTCATTACACTTTTAAAGACCGGTTGGATTAAGGAAGCATTAGAGGAATTCAGCGTGGGTCGGCTCAGTATCCTCCCTCCTCCCGAGAGCCTGCTGGTGGTGGTGCCCATTAGCGCTAATGCAAGTGCATTAGCACATTGAAAAGATTCCTGTGTTACAGTGTCCCTCATGACTTCATTCCTTTTTCTTTTGTTAAACGGCAGCAAAAGTAGGGGGGTGAAAGCTGGTAGAGCAAAAGCAAATTGCTGCTGGTGCGGCAGCGAGTCTCGGCCACTGGTCCTGATCTCCTGCCGGGAGCACTGCAGATGACCCTGTAACACCCTCCTGCTTTGGGGATTTGGGTTTGATAGCTCAAATAAACCTTATGTCATCTGTTCCTGAGGAAGGTGGCCTCAGATCCTGTCCCACCTCTAAGACTCCTCATGGCACTGTGGATGAGCAATCAGAACTGGAAATAAACCCTGGAGGTACTGGCCCAGAAGGCACATTTTAATACGTTTTAAAATTCCTACTGAAATAATGGATTTTCTCATCTCACATACAGCTGCACTGACATCAGAGATCCACCTTCTTTAAACACATACTGCTTTTAAGCAGACATTTTCTCAGGTGCTTGTCTGAGCTTCTCTGTGGCCAGAGCAAAGGCACTCTCACATCATGACATATCTGTCAGTAACATTAAAGATATCTCTGCTCACTACAGGGGAGTTGGACTAGATGACCTTTAAAGGTCCCTTCCAACTCAAAGCATTCTATGATTCAATGACATCGCTATGGCAGTGCATATGCAGGGACACAGTAGCTTCACTACAAGTATTTCTGGTGAGCCAGACTCCAACTATTTTTGTTCCCAGAGCTTTGAGCTGTACCCTAAAAATGGCTTCCAAAACATCAGAGTGGAGCAGAAAGTTCATGGAATCCTATAATCACAGGTTGGAAGGGACCTCCAGGATCATCTGGTTCAATTTTTCTTGGGAAAAGCTTGGTCTAGGTAAGATGGCCCAACACACCCTGTTCAGCTGAAGCTTAAAGTGTCCAATGTTGGGGACTCCACCACTTCCCTGGGGAGATTGTTCCAATGGATGATTGCTCTTGTGCAAAATTTTCCTGTTGTGTCCAATTGAAATCTCCCCAGAAGTAACTTATATCCATCACCCTTCATTTTTTTCCATGGGAATCTTTGTCAAAATGGAGTCTCCATCTTCTTTGTAGTCACTCTTTAAACACTGAAAGATAGTGAGGTGGTCTCCCCTGAGCTTTCTTTTCTCCAGGATGAACAAATCTAGTTTTCTCAGTCTTTCCTCACATGGCAGCTTCCCAGTCCTTGGATAATCTTGGTGGACATTTTCTGGACCTTCTTCAGCCTGTCCAGAGCTCTTTTGTACAGCAGGGACCAAGACGAAACAGAGAATTCCAGGTGTGGTCTGACCATGACGTCTACTGATTAGACTGGAACAATGACTCTTTACTGGTGATGTCCATGTTGATGGTACACAGCATCCTGTTGGCTTTATTTGCTTCTGCAGAACATTGATCATTCATACTGAGATGTTCAGCTGGTGTAATGAATTTGGCCCAGTTGCACCCATGTCCTCAACAGGGGAAAGCTGTTGACCCTGCTAACTGCAGAACACCTGGTGTGGTTTCTGGGACTGATCGTTGTCCTGTCAGGGGATGGCAGTGGACTTTGAGGCATCCTTTCCCAGAAGATCTGTCCTGGAAGAGCTCTGGAAATCTCTCACACCAGCAAAAATATGTGTGCTTTGTGCAGAAGAGGCAAAAGTAGATTTAGGTCAAAAATTACTATGTATAGAGCAGAGAAACATCTCCTGAGCCATCTGCCATGTACCAAAGCCAAACTCTGCTTAGAGCCTGATGAGGCTTTAAAAAAAATGGACTGGCTTTCATTCAGAGCTTTCAAACCACTTCTGCTCTTTATAAGGCTGTTTAAACACGGCTCCAGTAAGCTGCCATCCATCATAAATAAGCTCTTGGTTCTCGTTGTCAAGGAGAAAGTTAACCCTGCTTCTGCCTCTCTATTCCAGGAAGGCTGCGACCAGCATGGGAAGAGTTCCTTGGTTTGAATTTTCACATTCAACCTCAGCTTTGCTGTGCCGAGGAAGCACATCTTCCATTTTCTGCTGCACTCCCCAAAGGTCCTAGGAGAGACCCTTGCAAAAGGTGCAAACTCATTTTATTCAATGAACCAGCGTTGGTAATCTCCAGACAGATCTTGCTCCTCTTTCCCTTTGTGAGCTCAGCTGAGAATTTCCTCTAGGTGGAGGCCTTGTGGTGTTCCCCAGGGGTCAAGTCTGGGTCCAATCTTATTCAACATATTCATCAAAGTCCTGGATTAAGAGACCAAGAGGACCCTCAGTAAGTCTGCTGATGATACAAGTCTGGGAGGAATGGCTGAGACGAAAGAGCTGTGTTGCCATTCAGTGAGACTTGGACAGGCTGGAGATCTGGACGTAGAGGAACCTCAACATGGCAAATGTAGAGTCCTGTACCTGGGGAGGAATAATCCCTGAATCAGTACCGGTGAGGGACCCGCTGGAAAGCAGCTTGTCAGAGAAGGACCTGGGAGTCCTGGTGGACCATGAGTCAGCAATGGGTCCTTGTGGCCGAGAAGGCCAATGGTCTCCTGAGGGGCATGAAGAACAGTATGGGCAGTAGGTGGAGGGAGTTTCTCCTCCCTCTCTACTCTGCCCTGCAATGAGGCCATCTCTGGAGTCTTGTGTCCAGTTCTGGGCTTCCCAGTTCAAGAGAGACAGGGAACTACTGGAGAGAGTTCAGCTGAGGCTCTGAAGATGCTGAGAGGACTGGAGCATCTCTGTACCGAGGAAAGACTGAGAGTCCTGGGGCTGTTTAGTCTGGAGAAGACTGAGGGGGCGTCTGATCAATGATGATCAGTCTCTAAAGGGTGGGGGTCAAGAGGATGGGGCCAGACTCTTGTCAGTGGTGCCCAGTGACAGGACAAGGGACAACCAGCACAAGCTGGAACCCAGGATGTTCCATCTGAACATGATGAGAAACTTTCCTGTAAGGGTGCTGGAGCCCTGGCCCAGGCTGCCCAGAGAGGCTGTGGAATCTCCTTCTCTGAAGAGATTCCAGACCTGCCTGGACACAATTCTGGGTAACCTGCTGTGGGTGACCCTGCTGGAAGAGGGGGGTTGAATGAGATGATCTCCAGAGGTCCCTTCCAACCCCCCACAATTCTGTGTGATTCTATGATCCCTGTTTTCCTCCTTCCCCTGTCCAGCATTAACTCACGACCATCTATATGCATTTTTGGGGACATGGAAGTGCCATGAAGCTGCACCCCAACGAGTGGTTGTGTTATTGCTCGATAAGTGCCTCCTGACTCTGTGGAAGATCTGCAAATCACCACCATGGTTGTCTCCAGGATAAAATCTCTTTCATTATGGAGAGATGGATAATCATTTCCCTTCCTGAATGAGATGCAGCAGATTTATTGTCCTGACTCAGCCAGCAAGTGTATATGACGAAGGTAAGGTCAGGACAGAGTTTATAATCTCTGTAGATATTCCTGCACTCAGAGGTTTTCTCTTCCCTGACAAAGTAGTTCAGCAATGCTCCTTCCTTGTTTGATGCCTTTAATAAAGCCAGGACACAGATGTCTTGAGATAATTCATTCACCTGCACTGAATCAAGTAGCAAATCTCTTCATATTCTCACGGCTGGTGCTGGAAAATCACGCAGTTGTCCCCAGCCCATGGGTCATACCCAACACCAGATGTGGACAAAACTGCTTTTCTTTTCCCTTCTGAAATTCTCCACATCCACAGTTTTTCTTGTTCAGAAAAATTTCTAAATATTTGTCAGTAAGCCAAATGATCTTGTTCTGCTTTTGATATAAAGAGGATAATACCGTGGTCTGGTTTGGGACTTTTATTACTGTTATTATTGTTATTATTATTATTACAACATGCTTAAATTAAAACCTCCAAAAGCAGTTCCAAAAAGGAAAATGAGCCTCTTCCATTTCCAGTTTACAGGAAAACTCTGCTCTGGGGATTTTTCAATGTTTTGTTGAAATTAAACATATCTGTGAAATGTTACTTACTGAATAAGCTCAAATTCCCCTACGGGCACAAGATCTTTATGAACATTCCTGATTAGCTCTTTCACATGGCCATTTTTAGATGTAGCTGGCATTATCATGGAAATAGGCCCTGGAACATCTCCTACCAGAGATGATAAAACTCCAATGGGTCACCTTGCCTCCATCTTCATCTTTTGGTACCTTGAACTGCCCCCCAGAGAAAATTCATGGTAACCTCCAGGTGAACAGAGTTATGGCACAGCTTTTTTCCCAGCTACAAGGTGGTCTATAGAGGATATCTTCACTCTGACCAGGATACTTGCAGGGCAAAGATCCCTTCTAAAGGCAACTGGGCTTGGACAAGTCGTAGAATCCTAGAATCCTAGAATCCTAGAAAGGTTTGGGTTGGATGTGACTTTTCAAGGTCATCTAGTCCAATCCCCCTGCAGGGAATAGGGACATCTGCAACTAAAGCAGGTTACTCGGAGCCCCAGCCAACCTGACCTGGAATGTTTCCAGGGATGGGGCACCGACCACCTCTCTGGGCAACCTGGGCCAGTGTTTCACCACCCTCACTGTAAAACATCTCTTCATTCTATCTCATTTAAATCTCCCTCTTTTAGATTAAACAATCACTCATCCTATCACTACACTCTTTCATACAGAATCACTTCCCATCTTTCCTGTAGGCTCCCTTTACTGAAAGGCTGCAAGAAGGTCTCCCTGGAACCTTCTCTTCTCCAGGCTGAACAACCTCAGCTCTCTCAGCCTGGCCTCACAGCAGAGGGATTCCAGTGCTCACATCGTTGCTGTGGCCTCCTCTGGCCCTGCTCCAACACGTCCATGTATTTCTTGTGCTCAAAAAGCTTTGTCCCCAGGTGAAGGGCCAAGCAGAAGTTTCCTCTGAGTACATGACACTCCAAGGTAGACTCTGTGCATGGGCTTTACAGGTTGCTATTTCAAAGACAACCTGATATCCTGAAAGAGGAGTCCCATCTGCCCTCTGTTCTACCCTTCTGTTCTCCATGGGGCTACTCAGGGACTTGCATCACAGAGCAGTGGTTAAAAATATCCTCCGGAAAAAAATACAGTCTCTGGCTAAATTGGGTCATGCAACTGAACAAATCTCTGCATGAGACCAGAGAACGGGTGGAAGGCATGGTGAGAGCATGCCAGGGCAGGAGATTTTCGAAAGACAGGGTCCATTCCTCTCCGTGCATAGCTACCACTAGCTCAAGCTCACTGTGAAACCTCACCTGTAGAAATTAAGGGCTTGTTGCAAAGCTCACCACAACCAATGAAAGGACTCACTCTGACAAGGGGCTCTGGACCATGCTCTCAGCTTTAGCTGCAATTTGATCAGAAAGCCACCACCATGGATGTCCACCTTGGGGCTGCTTTTCTCAGATCACATCTTAATGGACATTTAGCATACTTTTACTCTCGGGTCACTACACCATAGACATCTAACAAGCTTTTGCTCTCAGGTCACTTTGGGGCACACTTTCTATTTAAACATCCCAGAACAGCTTGTGGAGAAATAAACACCTGACAGTTTCCAGTTTCTGATGGTTGCTAATGATACCCCAGCAGCTTTGCGCTGAATAGCTCAGCCAAGGAGAAGCACACCTCTCTCCAGATGGTGAGAGCTGCTGTCAGCTCAAATCGGGAAATCGCAGCAGAGATGAAGATACAAACTGGCACGTGGTAGGACATGGAAATTATTTGTGATCGGTGAGGTCTGTCACTACCTGTGAGCAACAGCCCAGTGATTACCTGTCATAAACCAGCCCCCGTTGAACTTAATTGCAAACCTGATCTAACATGTTTAGAACAAGGCTGATGGCAGGAACAAGGAAACAGAAGCGGCAGAAAGCTCTCCAGGGTTAGGAGACACCAGGTTTCCGAGGACTGCAGGAGGGCCCAAGGAGAACGTCAGGTCCTGGACAAATAAAGGGCTGAACCAAGGCTGATGTCTCAATGCTAGGCAATCGGGGGAACCTCAACAGAAGCTCAAACTTTTGGGATATTTCCTCTTCTTGTCTCTCATCCACCTAGGGTGACTGACAAGTAGAATGAAGCAAAGCTTGGTTTCACTTTTGCCCTGAGAATATCTCTAGCTTGTGCTCAGCATGAATCTGGGATGTTAAGTGAAACACAGGACTGTGATTTCCCACCATGATCCCAGGGACAGACTGATGTTTAAGAAAACACTATACCCTTCTGACCACCTGAATGTGCTAGGCTATCATTTCTGCTTTCTTCTGCAGATCATAGAATCATTTTGGTTTGAAAAGACCTCTAAGGTCATTGAGTCTGTTAACCCAGCATTGCCAGGTCAACCCTAAACCACGTCCCTCAGTGCCACACCTAGAGATGTGCTCATCTCCCCTTCACAGAGAGGCTCGGTGATGTTTGGAGAACATTGTCATTGCTTGCCTGACAAGTCTGCACGTTTGGGGACCAAACCACCCACCAACCATGAACATGACTCTGGTAGGGAGGTTGGACTCGATGATCTCCAGGGGTCCCTTCCAACCCCTACCATTCTATGATTCTATGATTCTATAAGCCTGTCCATCTACCTGGGGTGAGTAAATGAAAGAGTCACTCATTGAAGCTGCCTGTGGAGCTTGCAGAAGAGCAGGCCCTGATACGGAAGGGCTCACAGTAAATGTCATCCAGCTCCAAATTCTCTTTTTTTTAAAGAGACAATAGGTACTGTATTGAGTGGAGAGCAACTCTTGGTACAGTGACCCACCAACCCTTATGTTATGCTTCTTATTTACACTCCCCAGTATTAATGTTGCGATACTTAATGACTCACAAGGCACTGTTTCATCTTGTAAATAGACTCCCCCATTGTACTGCCTGAACTCCATTATATCACGAGCTGACTGCAGGCATCAATCATGGATATGATAAACAGAAACCACCCTGATATCATTTCACAGGCTGTGAAGAATCTGAGCTCCTCTGTGCCCAAGCCAGATGGAAGAGGGAGTGTGGAATAGAGACTTGCGCTCTGTTAAATAGATGTGACATTTAATTAGGATTGCAATAGCTTCTTTCTGTCTCATCCAGAGTAACAGGAGACTGAATTCTGCAAATAACAGGAAAAAAA
>VWZK01017954.1:0-49758 GCA_013396935.1 Baryphthengus martii
AGATATCAAATCTTACCTTTCTTGCTAACTTTAGCAACATTTATTATGTATTCTATAGTACACTACAGTGCACTCATTTTCTCTTCCACGTGGAGATTTCCTTCCATCCCCCCAAGTTCATACACTACAGTTAATAAATAAGGCAGAAGGAAGAATTCTCTGAAACTAAATAAAAAGTACTTAACTCTGCTTGCAGTATAAAATGCAGTCCTTACCCAGACCTTAACCTACCTTGCTTTTAATGCCTTATGAAGAAGCTTGATACAAGTGGACAGAAAAAGTTATTACTGCTACCTCTCATCTATCTGACAGCCTTTAGAAGCGAAATGGAGGCTGGAGTTAAAATTTTTTGGTATTTTTCATAACTTTCCTACGGGTCTTTTGCAGCGTAAGATGTCTTACACAATCCTCTATTTTTCACAAAGGCATTCGACCCTTTCTGCATTAATCAAAGTATTTTCAGATTGGCTCATCCATTTCAATACAGTGCCTCAGTGAGCACCTATCATAACTTTTGTTTAGAGGATGTAAATCCACTCCTCTCAATCTGCACAGATGATCACATTAAAACAAAAAAATTATTGAAATCAGCTGCAAAAAATACTTGATGAAAATTGTCCTCAATTCTTTTTAAAGTAATAGTTGACTAGCATTAAAAGGTATTTTTAGGGACTTCTCAATATACTTGCTTTGATCCTAGTACACCTGTAATGGACTGGAGAGCAAAAATTTACTCAAAGAGCAGAAGTACCAATCAATCTCAATTTATTATACCAACCTCTCCCAATCTGCGATTTGTAAAGATTAACATAGAGCAAAATCTTGAAGGTACCTTAGGCTGCAATTACAGGCTGTAATTTAATGGTTTTATTTTTCTTAGTCTAGGACAGGTATTTGTAATACCTCTATCTACAAGAAGATTCTCAAAAGTCTAGTCTTTTTAGTACTTGGCTTCTTTCCTTCAAACTCGTACAATGTTAAAAATCACATCTTTGAATTTTAATGAATCGGGAGGTACAAGAAATCTATGTTCCTCAGCTATTGATGTTGTTCTTGTTTCCAGTTGTAGAAACAACTGGAAGTTATTCTCTAAAGTGGTACATTCTTGAACTCTGAAAAGCACTAGCTGAAATTCAGAAAAACAAATCTTCTTTTACGTCCTTTCTTGATATATGCAGTTTTTTGAATGCTTTGAATACTACCAGTTCTGGAAATCAGTAATTGTGAATATCCATCTATAACAAGAACAGCTTTGAAACAGGTAGAACATACAAGCTTCTTCTTTCCTAAATATGAAGTGTGACAACATAGAACCTCAATAACTATAAGAATTTATCTAAGTTTTGGATCAGTCATGACTGCTGCTTGAAGGTGGCAAACGGCATTTCTTAACAGTTCTTAGTATTGTTCCAGATATTGCTATATGTTCACAAATAGCAGGGCAATCTTTTTATCAGATATTGTTCCTAGTCATAAAATAGCTATGCCGTGAGCAAATAGAGTAAGAAAGAGAGAAACAATGCAAAATCCAACGCTTAACATTTTTTACTGATACAAAATGGAAAAATGTATATAAAATTTAAGAATTGTCTTTGGAGATAAGTAAGAAAACCATTCTCTGCTTTTTTTTTTTAATTTTGTTTTTCTATATCTACTTCAGGAAAAAAGTAGTATGAAAATGGATACTGAAAACATTTATCACCTCCAAGACAAAAGCATCCTTTTTCCCATGTGAAAGGTCTAGCTCTGTGACTTCATCAGAGCTCTCTGATTGAGATCTTAATAACCTGGAACGTTGTCTTGGCTCTGGAATGGGAGACCCAATGATTTCTTCAGGTAGCTCCTAAAAAAGCATATAAAAATTAACAGGTGTTCTATGTAGCTTGGAAATAATTTCAATTACAAGCAATTTATTAACTTTTCTAAGAATCAGAACATTCTGAAAATAAGTTTACTGAGAAATAAATCTAAGTAAGCAAAAATTGATTTGGATACGTGGCTTAAGAGATCTGAAAATTCCAGTAGATTTCCAAAATACTGTGAAAAGAACCTGTATCTATTAAAAAATAACTTACGCTCTGAAAGATTCAGTCAATAAGAATTTATGGACATACATGGTGTATGTCTGTTTGACTCAGAATGCTTTATTTTTAAGAACATAAAAGCTTTACTTACGGGAGGATTAATCTCATAAAGTTCCTTGTTTTTTGCTATCGTGTCATTTATTTTCTTTTGCATGTGAGATATATGCTGCTCATAGGTGCCATCATTTGGAGTCTTCCCAGCAATCTGAATACCACCAGGTGTTGGCAAGGCTGCTAGATACACACCTGTGGCAGACTTCAAAAAAGTCATTAAGAAAAATGACAATTACATAAGCATGAATTTCTAATATTTTCATACGACATCTTCCGTAATACTTATGCTATAATGGACAGCACTGTGACATCACAGCATGATCTCTTCTCGTAATAAATGGAGATATCTCTCTCTCCTGCTTGCTTATGAGAAAAAAAAAACCTCTATTCTTTTAATGAGTTCCTTCCTTCTCATGGGTCGCTTCCAGGGTTGAGCTCTTAATTTACCTAAAAGTTCCAACCAAAGTATGAATTAAAACCTCTGCCCTAGTATATTTTGCAGAGGCAAGTGATGGTTTCAAGGATTTAAAAGTTGGCCAAACCATTTACAGTATCACTGAAGTTGTGACAATCCCATTTCTATTTACAGAAAACAGCTCATCAGTTCAGACAATAGAAAATGCAAGGCAGTCAGTATTACCCAAGCATTCTCTTACACTGATGCAGGAAGAAACAGAGTACTTCACTATTCTAACCCCACTTGACAGAATGAGGTTAGAAAATCTTGCTAATGAACGCTTCTTGACTATCTCTAAGACACTTGTGATCTATCATTTATTTCTTCAGTGCCATCAAAGAAGAGGCGACAGGCCTTTCTCTTGTTGGGAATTAACCAAAAGATTTATTCAGAGACTTAATTGACCTTATTTATACCAGAACTTTAATATAACTTGAGGATTAGGGATCTCGTTCAAAGAACCTTTAAAGAATACAATCAATTTTCAATAATTTATGCCATTAGACCATTTGAAGCTTCTTTTCCTCTCGTCCCCCATCTAATAAGCCTGTCCTCTAACAGAGTTTCAAGAGATTTGAATCTTTGTTTCTGGTGCTGAAAGTCTGTCATGATTTGTCAACAACCAGACACTTCATTTATTCTTAAAATGGCATTTTAATATCCGTCATTATTCTGAATTAACACAAAACTCGAATGTCTTTGGGTGCTGAAAAGATACTGTAAGAAAGCAAAAGAATCCCAAGATTAAAACTGTACTTACTGCCAACCCCATTAGCATATTTTCACCCACAGTGATCTGAATTCTCAGCCCAAACAGAGCATTCATTCCTCTCAGTTTAAGTTTATTCATCAGCTGGGTGTGCACTTCATATTCCATAAATGGCAAGAGATTACTGATGGACGTCGCATTTGCTTCAGCTTGAGCTTTCTTCTTTAGACGGCATAACCTGACAATACGAAACAATACAGGACATCGTCAGATAAACAGTTTTAATGGACAGTTGAAGACTGAAAGTCATTGCAGGGTATTTTGAGTTTTTTGCCTCACTGTATAACCTAATACAATCGGTTTCTTTTTAATGTATATTAAAATCTTGTAAAATATTCAGTTCTCATCAGGAAGATCACAGCACACTTGAGGCACCGAGTCTCAGGAAGTAAGATTTGATTTCCATTTTTAATAGGAAACTATATTTAGAGTAACGATAAAAACAGGTAACAAAAAGTAAGCAATCCATAACCTTCAGCATCTTTCAAAGGTATTTCCTATCAAAGCAGAATACATAAATTACAAATATTGTATTTTTGTGTATCACTGAAGTCATGTCCCCTTCCCTAAAACAAGCCTAAGGATTATTACCAGACAAAACCAACATGCATTACACAGGGTTTTTGTCATATTACTCCGATAGCACCAAATAACTATGCAATGTAAACAAGTTTTCTACAGTTCCCAAATAGCCATCTACTAGATGTCTGGCTAAATATATCAACACTCCTATCACACAACAGCAATTGTTACAACTTCGCCCTGCTCACTTTTGTCAAAGCAAATACTGAAGACAAACAACTCCTTTGCTATTGCAAGTTGTCTGACATTTGTTCAACATCTCCCCACCCCACCTCCCTCCTGAAAGTAGATTATTTCAAGGGACAGTTACTGCAGCCTTTTCCAATGGAGCCTCGGAACTGATGAGGTGTATTCTTCTAGACTGCTAGAACTGTAAAATTAAATGTCAGTTCTTTATAAAAACTCCTTGAGATCACAGAATCATAGAAGGTTAGGGGTTGGAAGGGACCTCTAGAAATCATCGAGTCGAACCCCTCTGCCAGACCAGGATCTTCTAGGGCAGGCCACGCAGGAATACATTTAGGCGGGTTTGAAGGTCTCCAGAGAAGGAGACTCCACAACCTCTCTGGGCAGCCTGTTCCAGGGCTCAATCACCCTCACAGGAACAATGTTTCTCCTCAAGTTCTAGTTTATACTTATTATTTCTTGTCCTATTACTGGGCACCACAGAAGAGAGACTGGCCCCTTCACCTTGGCACCCACCCTCCAGATATTGATAGACATTAGTAAGATCCCTTCTCAGCCTTCTCTTCTCCAGACTAAGTAGTCCCAGTTCTCTCAGCCTTTCCTCATAGGAAAGATGTTCAGGTTCCTTATTTGAAAATTTGTATTTGCAGCTTTTCCTCTCTTAAGACTCCAACTGCACACACCTATTTCTGTTGCTGCAAACCTCAGGTACAAGCATGGGAAGTTAAGTCTATTGGTGGAACTTTTAAAATTCCTATTAATACAGTCATTCAAGGCATACTTTTCAACAAAGAAAAAACCAAGTACTTTCACAGCTCAAGCATTAACCAGACAAAAAAAAATACTTATCTTAAAAGAATAAAAGAAAGACCATAGAAATCTCATTTCTGACTATATTATAACAGTCATATTTCAGTCATTGAATTTAGTCCCATAAACCAAAATTCAATCCCACAACAGTGTAATGACTGCCTACTTTCTGGGACAAATTTAGTTCAAAAAGAGCACCTGATCAACTATTAAGTTTCAGTGATATGAACAGACGCTTTCTTTTAAAGACCACATTTATTACATGATCAGGAAAACATAGTAATTCACCTAATCCTAAATTCATGTCAAAATCTTTCTAACTATAGCTTTGACTGTTTTTCTTTTTTTCGGGAGGAGGTGGGAATGTTTGAGGAACCATTCCAGAGAAAATGGAACGTCTGCCAAGTGCTCCAGAGACAGGCTGGGGACCACCATGTGACAAACTCAATTTTCACAATGGTGCTGAACACAAATTTAATAACACAGAAAATACCAACAGAGGAGCACAGAACACATCTCTGCAGTAGCTCCAGTAACTCTGCTCTAGCAGAAGTCAGAGAATGATAATCATAGGATCGCAAAAAAAGAACAAACCACCTCATGTGAGAAGGGACTTCAGAAGGTCTCAACGTCCTGTACAGGCAAAACAAGGTCAGCTCTGAGCTCGAATAAGGATGCTCTGAGCTTTATCCAGTCAGGTCTTGAAAACTCCCCCGAAGACAGAGACCGCACAACCTTCCAGGTTATCTGCTCCACTGCCTGATTGTCCTCATGAGCAAGCAGTTTTTCCTTCTGTCCACTCTGAATCTCTCTTCTTTCAACTTAGGCCCACTGTCTCTCATTAACCCCCTAGGCAGACCCTGGCTCCATACACTTCATAATCTCCTTATAGGTACTGGCAGGCTGCTATTAGGTCCTCCTGAACCTTTTCTCTCTCCAGACCCCACAGCTTCTTTTCACAGGGCAGGAGCTCTTTACTCCCTTGGCAGCCCTCTCTCAAACTTATTCTAGTATTATAATTTGTCTTACTCTCAGACGACAGCAAAACCTCACAGGTATTGTACTGTCTGGTACCGCTCATTGTGGTGGAACTGGCAAACTTGAAGACAAAGCAGTCCATCAACTCCTTAACATCATTAAGATGTTAATAGGACAGATTCCCCTGCAGATTCTATTATACTTTTCATACCATCCAGGTAGGTCACAAACCATACACCACTGCTCTCTCAGCCCAACTATCCAACCATGCAGCTGGCCACCCATACAGACTGCACATAGCAAACCTTTCCTTCTTTTCCACTCTAAACTTCCTTACTCCATTTCCCAAATTCAAATTTGAAGACCACAGCATAAACTGGATATAGCCAACAATTCTACAGAGATGATGTTCACTGATGGACACGAGCACAGAACTAACACAACTAAAACAGTTCACTGAGTTTCCAGTGCAATAGCTGTATCTGACCATGTTAGCAGTCCCAAACATAAGTTAAAGCATGAAAACTCCTACATCCAGGCAGATAAAATACAGCAGTTCCCATAGACATTTAAAAAAACACAAAAACAAAAACAAAACAAACAAAAAAGCAGAACATTACCAAATGTCGATCCACACGGATGAGTTACCAGATAACCATCAAAAGACATGACACGCAACACAGCGTGAGAAGAAGGCTGACCTCCTCCTCCTGTATCCTAATACACTGTCATTAACTCCTAGCAATTCAATTAAAAAATTTAAGATTTGATGACATACTGGATTTTAGCAACGGGAATTCTTTCAAAGATCTCCAAAACTTTACTAAGAAAACATTTTGAGATACCTGGCTTGAATAAGACATCCCTTCCCAATAACTATGGCATCTACAGGAAGATCAATTGTGGTAAAAAGGACATCAGGAACTTTTTGTTTTCTGCAGTTGTAACAGTAAGTGAGGTGAGCAGGGAATGGCATGTTCAGTTCATCATATGGTATATGGCAAAATCCACAACCTGGTGGTGAGGCTTCTTCAATCCTAAAAATACATTATGGAGAAGATACTTAAAACATCTGCATCTTATTACCCATGATCAATACATGCACATACGTATAAACATCTACAGATACCCACTTAAATAATACACTGTAGCTATACTTTGCTCCATTATATGGATGTGCCAAGTACTGCATTTTATGAATTGGAAGAATAAAATTAGGCTGCATAATAACAGTTAAAATGCTACAAAAAAAAAACCCCAAACAACCTTGCATTGAAACTTGTTATGCAGCGATTGAGAAAAAGTACATTCAATGACCAACAATTTATAAAAACCCAAAATATGACTGAGCTGGCTTGATTTCTAAATGTAGCCCATGGTACAACAGCTGTACAGAGATTTTGCTGTACCAAATAGAATGAAAAAGTGTTTTACATGGATCACATCCAAAAACCTACACAAACCTAACCAGTAGAACACAAACAACAAACCAACCATTCTACTGAGAAGCAGCACAAAATATATTAACATTGTAAGAAGAATAGCATGATTATTTCCTAAGACAAGGTATTATGTAAAACTTGTTATTCACTTAGAACTCTTAGTCCTACTCCCCCATAAGAAATATCCAGGGATGACCACTATAAAATATGAACAAGGAAAGCACAGGCTAACTGCATTGCTGCAAATTTGTTCTGTTTCACATAAACAATTCTTCTCAGTGAATTTTAAAGAAATGCTTAAGACAAATCTAACAGATTTGGAACATCAGCTATCTTAGACTTTGGCAAATACACTGCTTCAAGCATAGGCTTTATCTGATTCATTGTTTTACCTTCCTTGGGCATTTCTAATCTAAGTCAAGAGTCAGTAACACTGAAATATTTTGAATAAAAATATATCGTGTTCATATTATGAACATGACATTTCTTTCTCTCCGTCATGTAATGAATACAGACACAAATATTTTTGTTCTGGCTACAGTTTTCAAAAGCTTCTCCACACAAGAAGATATTGGCCCCCTGCTAACAAAGTAAAAGAATAGTAAATAATACTATATTGGCAGGGTTGATATGGACAAAGTAAGGCAAGTGCTAAGGTGTAATAAATAGCCATACTTAAGGCTACAATAATCCCTTGAAATATTTGATGACTACCCTGGCAAATTCATAATAAATTACCAATGTGCATTAGTTAATCTTATTATTTTTTCCCAAAAATAACTGTTTGTCAACACTCGTTCTTCAAATTTTATTTGCGAGTGCAGAAACAAAGGGAAAACTCATGCATTTTTCTTCAGTTTCATGATTTTGTTCATAAACTTAAGCAAATTTTTTTTGGTAAAAATCTGGCACCATCTTTGTTTTACAACCAAGCTATTTTATCTCCCATACAGCTCTTAAATAGTATATAGAGAGCATATATACACATATTACAGCCCCAGCACGTTTTGGTTTACGGAACTTATCATACATTTGTCATTTTTTATAGTGTGATACAAAGTTGAGAAAGATACCTGAAGAGCAGCAAAGAAAAACAAACTGAGTTATGATCTGTGGTTAGTAGTCAAACGTGTTACCTTATTCAGACTGTTAGAAATAAAAACAGAATATCTAATTTGGTGCAGAGTTCCATTACTTCTGTTGTTGTTGTTGTTAGTGAAAAGCAGTAAAGTGGTTGGTCCCGCATCCTGCACTGTAACACTGTAACCTACCCTAATAGAGAAGAACTATCTTGGCTCTGAGGAAAAAAATCAACCTCTCCCTTCTCTGACCCTATGGAAAAGAAGCCAGGCTGCCAAGACAACCTTTGTTCCAAACAGCCTTCCATGGTGCCATCCTGAAGAAACCTAGGGTTCAGTACAGCTGCTGTGCCAGACGCGGACAAAATACAGACCTCTTCACTATAAGAGAAAAGAATTACAACAAAGTGAATTCCTACTACTTACTGCCATTTTCATTCAAAACTACGAGATTAAAAGGTTGGTACAAAAGACTCAAATGAATTCTACAGAACTACTAGTTTAGTGCATCTATGCATGCTTAGCCATGAAACCTCACAAACGATCCTCTCCTGGTATTTAACCATCGTATGAGTAAGAGATGCAGGAGCATCAAACAGAAAGACAAGGAGCTTTGCCCTATGTTATAAATCGTATGTTAAAACATCACAAAGGCTAACCACGTTTAAGCACGGCTTTCAATATTATGGTTATGTAAAGAAATCTAGTCAAATAATAAAAGCAAAGAAACATTAAAATAACACGGTGTAATTGTTTACCAAAGTAAAATGGAAGTTGAGACCCTCATCATCTTATAAACACTCTCAAAATGAAGTTACAACACAACACTGACAACGGTGCTTGTTGGGAGATAAGAAGCAGCAAAACAGTAAAATTTGATCATGAAAACTCCAATAATGGGACATACAGCATGTAAAGCAATGGACCCTGCTCATGATTTAGCAGAGTTAAAGCTCTCAGAAGTGCAAACCATGATCACAGAACCTTTAACATTTCTGAAATGGTTAAATGTCTCTAGCATTTAGTACTTAACATACTATCTTAGAAATAGAATGATACATGTGCCTTTTTTAATATGTTGGTTCACTTTCTAGAATACTTTTTCATATATAACATGTCTGGCAGACCAGTACTTACAGAGACAGCCTTGTGCTTTAGGCAAGGAATAAAGCTGAACTGGCAAGTAAGCATGCAAACGCTAAGAAACTATTTTATCAGGGATCAAATAGTACCACAGTAAACTGCTTAAAAGAAAAACAAAAGTGTGAAATAACTAAATAACTGACTGCCTATCTGCACATTCTTTCCCCATAGTTAAGAGAGAAACCAAAATACAAGGTATTAATGTTTCTTAGAAGGAGACTGACAGCCAAAGCAAAAATCTTCCATTTTTAGTGCAAGTTCAGCTGTCAGCCATGGAAACCTGCACTTTGTAATTCTGAGGTAAGTATGGTTTTTAATATACCAAGCAAGACAGGACATAACCAGACAAGACAGTGTAAGGAATATAAACCATGCCTTATCTGTAATAAGTTCTCCTGTTTTCCTACTCCTTTAGCACAAGCACTCAACTTTCAAAAATTGTTGTCAAGGTTTGTGAAAGATCAATATACTTTGTGTTTGGCTTTGTTTTGTGATTTGTTTGGTTGGATTTTTCACATGCAGCGAAGCAATAAACGTGAGGGAGAAATAGATGTGAAGGAGCAATAGATGTGAAGTAATCAGTGCTGTGGCTTTCAAATGCTGATCATTTCTGGTTATCTTACTACTTTACCAACAGATGGTTTGCATTCATAAAGGCACTGTACAACTCTATTTCTTTCTTCCATCAATTGCAAAGTAATGAAACTTCTTTTTTCAACTTCTCTCTTTTAATGAAAACACATTAAAGATTTGCTTTTTTAAATATTTAGGCAAAATCAACTTGATAGAAAATAAATTCAGCTGTCTGAGTTTGCTTCAGTTACTTTTCTAAAGCAATTCAGAACAACTAGCGAGCCAGAGGACTTTTGTGTTTGACACCACTCAGACACACTTTGCCCCAGGAGCTCTTCATAGTTTACGTTCTGGAGCTAGAAAGAGATGTAACCTTTCCTGCGCCAGAGAGGAGGACAAGTAATTACATGAATCCAAACGTCTTCCTCCCAAACTCCAAGCCTCTCACAAAGCTTGTTACTATCCTACCAAAACACATGACATTGGATTTTTCTTAGCCAAAGGGAATACAGTAAGACACTGGATTTTTGGCCTGAATGGGATGGAGGGCCGGGGAATTCAACTTCAGAAAGACTACTGTAGAGCTGTAGTGTAATACATTAAACATTACTATAGTCCTGGAAGATAAAAATAATCACATGCATTTACCAGAAAGAAATACAGAATGTTTACACCTAAACGATCCATCAAGCAGAATATTCTCCTTTAACTTACAATTAATAAATTTCTAGTAAGGAACTTGTGCCTAAAGAAGTTTACCACTTAAGTACTGGTCTGCCAGTTAACCAATAATGAAACTGCAATACATGTACTTTTAGGAACAGTCTTAACTATGTAGGTAGATTAGATTTAGAAAACAACATAGATAAATTAATATTGTTACTATACAAGCAAATATGTAGGTTTGATTCACAAAAATAATAAAATTTTAATGTTTATTAGAAAAAAATTTAACCTAACAAAAACTCAAACCAAAAAAAGGCAGCGCAATACTGAAAACCCAGAAAGTTACTTTAACAACTCTCCAAAGTAAGCATACTAGACAGTACCAACAACTATGTTGAAATAGTTTCATCGTTTTTAATCCAATTGGAGATAAAATTTATTTTGTGTGACATTTTGAAAATCAAATCATCATCATGATTTACCAAATGCTAGTTGATTCACTGTAGCCCACTACAGCGTGACAACCCAATGCCTTGGCATGGGATTTTATTTCTTGTCTGATTTCTGCCCACCATGCATCTCGCGTCTCTGGTTCATCTGAAAGACAAATATAAATCAGTTCACTATTCTGCACAGTGTTAACATAAAGTTTCATGCAATTAATCTGAGAAGTCAAATTTATCATAGTCAAGTTTTTTGTTGTACCTGGACACTCTTTATTTTCTAGCTATTGCACTTCAAGCAAACACTAACAGGGCTTTTCAATTAATTTTCTTGTTTATCACCCACGCAAACAGGTTCTGACAGTTACTGCATTCCTGTTGTTGTCTGTATGACAGACAATATCAAAATACTGTGGATAGTGTCCCGATCTCTACCCACTTGAAAACCACACTGTCTGTTTCCAACAACATGACAGCAGCACATAACTTGTAGCAAATCATCACAGATACTCGCTAATTTTGAAAAATTACTAATAGTAGTTAAATCGTATTTGTAGTAATAAAGTACTAATTTACTTTGGTATATACTTGACATCTTTGAAATAACCTCAATAGCTTTTCCTACTGCAAGCAGTTCTGTTAACCAAGTTTTAAAATATTTGCTCAAGACTGTACCACTAACCAAACACACAGCTCTGTAGTCTTTACTTCAGCACTTCTAACTCTGAGAAGCCATAGGTATTTGAAACCACTACATTAAACAACATTTCAAAAGTACATGAGGTACATTGACTATGTATTTGTCGATGCTTTTTTGCTTCAGTATTCTGGCAACCAAAACTTTTTTCTCCCTCCTCCCCCTCAATGGATTCTAATTCCATTTATTCTCTTTTATGCTATCCTATCTGCTTTTCTGGAATACTACATTAAAAATGCAAAAGAGAGTGCTACTACAATAAGTTTAACTGTTCAGCTTACCAGAACTAAAGCTCCTGTCTTGCAAGCTTTTTACATATCAAGTCAATAAGTACTGTCATTTACAGTTAGTTTGTCACCTGCTCTTTCTTTTAAAATGGCTTACCTGTACCAATGAACTTAGTGGAAAACTATAGTAATTGTTGACACATAAAACATAAGGGGAAAAACAGTAACATACAACAGGCACTCAGATGCTACAAAGGGTTCTGAGTAGACAGATTCTTATACAATTTCCCTGAAATCGATTAACTTGACAGAGATAGAAACTTCTAGTCATTAAGATCTCCTTGTTGAATTGTAACTAAAAATATCAATGTAGAAATCCTGAGATTCATTGGGAACCAAATTTGTGCTATCAGGAATATTTATAAACATAGTGCATGATAACTCTGTATCATACACTAGGTTCTCTGACAACATGACAAATAAAAATGAAAGATGCAGATATACACAGATTTTGAAATTTACTGAAACAAAGCTATTGTACAGCAAGATGTATCTATTAATGAATTTACCTCAGCTTTTCATTTAGAACTAGGCTTTCAGCTTTCCAAAACACACTAATGATCATTTCCTAATCAAAGAAAGAGAGCACAGAGGTACGTACATTCAACTGCACCTAATTTTACACGTTAATGCTTGTGTAACTCAGCACTACACTGAATAACAGCAGCCTTGGATGTCCAGGCTGAAGTTTATCCAATCTTTGTTTTAAGAAATGAACACTGAACAGGAAAAAAAACAAACCCACAACTGTTACAAGTTCTTAGGAAGGTTCTCCACAATCAAGATAAAAATGTAAACATTAAGACACAAAACAGCTTAAGGATTTTCATAAACTTTATCACTCATGCTCCATTACATCCACGCTCACCTTCAGCAGGTTTCAATGTACTACTAGCAGAATCTCAGGCACTGCACTTTGCTGTCTCTCAATATGAAAACACTGTTTATGTACCTTCGCTGACCGGGAAAATGAAATGCTTGAGATGATATGTAGTTATCCTGATGCAGAAGGATGGAGCGCCTGCCAGTAAGGTCTCACGCTTTTCATCTTTCAAAAGCTCAGAATCATGCAAAAAGAACCTATCACACAACAGGGTTGGAGTTACCAAGCTCAGCTATGAGAACTGTTTGTGGTACACAGAACAGAGAAGCGGGAGGCAAAACGTCTTCTCTTTTCCACGTGCATCTCTGAACAAAGGCTGTGATTACTGCCACTAGTGAATGGCAGTAGCGGTAGGGGAACAGAGCAACTCTGGAAAACCATTTTAAGGCAAAGGCTACAACATCTGACAAAATGGAGAGCTCTGTAGAAGATGTGAGATCACAAGCACATCCTGTAAATGCTATCACTAACTCTTTACAGTGAAACAGACATGGATCTTGGGAGCAACTCCTCTTTTCCCATTCAAACACGGACAAGAAGATTGCTTACCGATGCGTTTCTCTCTCTAACAGAAAAGTGTAAGTAGTAGGAAAAGTGGTTCGCTGACTACACAGAACAATTATTGCTCAATTAGACTTGGTCTCGAGCAGCTGGCTGTAAGCACTGACTGAACGGCCACACCAATTTTTACACTTCACAGAAAAACACCTGCAAAGGAGAACACCTCTTCTAGACATAAACAAAGGGAGTGGGGAAGCCAATTTTACTAAATCATCCCTTTTTTCTTCACACCTTTAGGTACCATTTAGCAAAAGCTCCTACTTGTGACCTTTTTATGACAAATACTGAAAGAAAATGTGAAGTCATGATGGAGGAGTTTTAAGATGAGCAACAGGTGAAGTGAGGGGGGATGAACAGGGAAGGTGCTGTGGAATAAAGAAGAAAATCAGAAACAAGAACATGAGACTGAAAAGGTATGTAGCCACAGTAAAAAAAAAACAAACAATGAAACAATGAAATGTTGAAAGGGAACATATGCTCGAGGGAAATGTAAAAGGTAGAAATAGTGACGGGTCCCAAACTCTATGCAAACATTTAACTTTCCTCCACAACAATTTGTAGACTAAATTCAAGTTTAGGAAAAAGTTCCTAAGTTCAATTTTCTCACCTAACTCATCTGGAAGAACACCTTATCTTAATGAAAAGCACATATTGTTGTGGGATTGCTCAACACCTTCTAAACTCTGAGAATCTGTTCAACCTCAGAATTAACAAAACTATTAACTACAGTAATATAATTTTCATTTAAGAACAACTTCCCAGCCATTGTCTTCAGTGTTACCAGGATCAGGCCCGATATAGTTCAAACAATCCAACAAATTATTATTGCACAAAAATCAAAAATTTCAATAGGAATCATGCATAAACAAGTGTTTGTAAAGAAGACTGGGTCCTCTGCTTAAAACATAGGAGTACTTTTTTCTTCCAGAAATAGCCCAAAAATACAAATCAGAATGTTTATACATAAATACTGTACATTCACCATTTACATGAACTTACCTTTGCCTATTAAAACACAAAATGATTGTCTACAATCAAAATCAAACACCATGACATTGCAATAATAAATCGATACAAAACACTGAATGCAGTGCAATGTGTAGCATTCATATCCTTCTGACAAGTATTTTCACAAGCAGCCTTTTTTTTGACACGAGCCACACAATTTCACATGGGGATGCCATTGTAGCATTTACAAGTTTAGTAAAGCTAAGGATTTACATCAACAATTAAGAGGAGTTAGGGAAGCAGGATGGCATGTGTCCAGTACACTCCCTAAGAGTGCCTGTTGTCGTTTTTTTGCTAAGGCAAAAGCTTAAGAACTAAGGGTTCGCAAAGCAGATTCAGCAGACAGTAGCCAGAAACGGTGGGTATTTTGGCGCATGCTTGGATCAGGTGACAGTACAGACTGAAAACTATGGCAGCTCACTGAAATGGTTACAGAAAGTAATGGCCCTGGATTCTAGGTGGAAGCAAAAAGGCAAGCATACAGAGCACTCAACCACAAGCTTTTCTAGCAAATCTACAAAATAGTTCATTAGCAAGGTTTATCTACAATTCCAAGCAAAAAAACTTGCCAAAATTACACCGCTATTAGGCGCCCTTCAGGGGAAGCCAAAGGTTGAATATTAACCTACTTTTATTCATGTTTCAAAGTTGACATGATGTTTGTAACAAAGTGGAAGCGAAGCAGACTGTTTCTAGAGTTGAAGACTTGAGAAACGATGTTGTCAACAGTACAGTATTTTACAAAAATCGTGACAACTCAAATCTTCTCCAACTGAAAATTTCCAAACCTCTTTTACTAAATGGCTTTAGAAGAGCAGAAGCGTAGTTACTTTGTGCACTAAACGTTCTTCGAGTCCACCACCAATTCACCTATCTCTTTCCTTCAAAACATGAGGTTCTGCTGATAGGACAACACCCTGTCCAAATCTTTCACAAGGAGGTAACGCTATCAGTACTTTATGGTTCATAAGAAGTAACATCTTTCCAAAGTTATTTGCTAGAGGTTCACTTGCAAAGGGCATTTCAAGACTGAGCTAGAATCTGCGTTATGCTACGTCCATATGAATTTTTTAAAACTTGGGAAAAAAAATTAAGAATGGTCTCTTGATTACACAGATCATACTCAAGAGATACTGTATTAAAAGCTAAATCCCTAGACATCCCAAGACAACTACTCTCAAGTAAGAACTGTATGATTCCTTTCAAACTATTTTAATATTGTATCATTTAGTAAATATTTACATTTTTAATGTAACATTCTGAAACAAGGAGGCCAATCACACTAAGTTTTCACAATCTACAAATGACTCAATTGTTCTGTTGTCTCAAAAATGGCAGTGGAGACACCAATATCACTTCAAATTCAACCTCTCATTCTTTTACTAGGCAGAGACATCATCCATACCTTCCTTATCCCCTTATTCTTGTATCTTCTTCATGCAAACCTATTAATCAGCTTGAATAGAAAAAAAAGTGTGGAATTTTTTTGTAGGTTTGTTCAGGTTTTGATTTTGGTTTTTGTTTCTTTTTTTTTTAAGAGACACCTTTGTTATATTTGCAAGAACCCTTCCCTGGTCCTCGAAATTTAATTCTCTCTGGTTATTCCATAAATATTTAAATTTCTTATCATCTCCCTAAAGATATTTTACAATTTAAGCAAGTGTACAAAAAGCCTAATCATTTTGTCCGTAAAGCTGAAACACAAAATTTGGGTAGCAGATAATTAAACAAGCAGCAGACTAGCCTAAAACTCTCAAAATATTTTCAAAGCCACTCCATTCTTCTTACTCCATTTGCTTACAATATGGAAACTGAAGAAAGTAGATCATTGGGATTTATCAAATGAAAATTAAGATAGACTAAACTAGCTGAACTGCAACCACACCACCAAAAAGAACAGGTACATTTACTCCTACAAAGCTTAAACTACAGACAAAATATCCAGCCTGGAGAATAATTCTGAATCAGTGCTTTTCTGCCAGATGAGATCAGAGAGCATGTATCTCACTTCTCTAGCCCAAACTGCTGAATACACCAAAAAGCAGGTTTGAGTTTGGATGTTTAAGAAATTCTTCAGGTACTGAAGAAACAATTTTAAGAACATTTAGGCTTAAAACTGCATCCAGCTTTCATGCATTTACAGAATGAGGTATTTCAGGTGGCTGATTGAATACAAGACCATTCACTTTCAGGACTAGCTTTCTGTTGTGTCAGTCAGGCCAAATCACTACAGAATAGCAGCACCATTCCTCTTCGTGGCAGCTCACTATGGAGGAGTATTACCTTTAATATGAAGATACACCCCCAAGACAGAAAAGCAACAAAGTGGTCCTCTTAATAGCACTCCCATCAAAACTCCTGCATTCTTCTCTTATATTCTGAATTCCAGGAAAAAGCCCACATCACTGCTAAGAGGCCAGATAATCCCCTGTTTTTTCCTACGTAAGAAAAAAGAAGTTTCTACTAAGTATGAAACAGAATTAACAGAATCTCTGTAGCTTCTGTATCTCTAATACAGGTGAATGTAATTTAGACAGAATCATATGGAATTATACTTCAATTAGGGAATTTTAAAATGGATCATGAGATGTTTTTACCTATCTCACTCCTAAAAGAAAATTACAAAAATCTTATTTTCAGGTTTGGCTTCTGGAATTCTACCTTAACTTCCAAGCAGCTAACTCTCTGTCGTATATTCCTTAAAAATTTTAGATTCTCAACATCGCTGAGAGGAAGCCTTGAGATGCCTTTCCACATTTGTTCCTCATCTCCAGTATATATTCTTTGGAACAGTTTAAATGCTCATGTATCTAAAGACTAGCCTTATGGCTGACATCATTCAACACAAGTATTTTATACAGTACACTGTGACATCTGTGACCTAAACTAATTCAATCTTGCAAATCTAACAGAATACTCTAAATTAAAAAAAAAAAAAAAAAGAAAAAAGAGTAAATACTTGGAATTTCACACTGAAAAAACCAAGCCTCCACTATTCTATACTCTATCAGTCACATATTGCAAGTTATATATGTAAATTCATCTTAGTAATAAACATGCAAGAATCACTTGGACAGACTATAGCATAATTTAACCTTTTCTAAACATTAAAAACAAACATTGAAGCAATAGTTTTCCTTTTTTCCCCCCAACAAAATCTGCTGCAAATACCACCAGGCATTAAAAACAGAGCCCTAATAGTAATACATCCTATAACTTTTGCTTTTACTTATAGATGAAGGTCTGACAGACATAACACAAGCTGCAACAAAGTATCATCTTTAAAAATACGTATATTTTTTAAATCTTGCAGCAATACCAAAACTGCAGCAATAATTGAATTTATTGCTAAAGGAAACCACCATGTCATACAACTTACAGAATTTTTTTAAAAAACTAAAATGAAATCAAAAAGAAACAGCGCTTGAAGGAAAAAAACAAATGTTCAGAGTATTCATATGCACATAATAAAAATTAAACCTAAAGTAAAACTGTTAAGATACCCCTTAAAAATAAAGGCTTAAACATCACCATACTTCCTCAGAACTAAAAAAAGTTCCAAAGTACTGCCCAAAAGTAACAAAACGCTGGCTATAGGTGGTGTGCCAGGCCTAAATATATAATCTTCGTCACCCCAGCTTTGAGTTGTTATTTCAATCGGTCAGTCGTCCTCTAATAGTCAAGTCCTCACAGCTGGGCATATCGGCCCTCTAATCATAAGATGAGTGGGACACTAAAGGAGATCTGGGAATCTGTTTTAATTGATCCTACTACAGCGACAAAGGCAAGGTTTGCCACTTTGAAGTGCTGCGAGGTAATAAATGGCTTATTCTACCTTGTGTTTCTCTGTTGCTTTGTCCTCTTAGCACAATAAACACAACCTATTTTAAACCACGAGCAATCTTCAAAGGCTATCTTCAAACAGCAGCAACAAAAGGGCTACTACGCAAATGTGGAGGCTGTAAACAAGAGAGGTCCTTCTTAAATCACGTTCTATTTTATAACTAGTATCACAAACGAACTACAAGCATGATCTAAAGCTTTAAACAAGACAAACTAGCTGGAACCTTAAAACAAGCGACAATAATACTAATTTCTCTAACGCAGTTCTTGAAAGAAACACGCAGAATTTTAAACACAAAAAAAGGAATCTCCCCAACACAGACAGACGTTCACAGGCAAGACTGCCGTGTGCTTGCTGCCTGCCTGCCACGCAGACCATCTGCCTTACTGCACAACTGCAGAAATCAGATGGCATTATTTGGCATGAAATGACACTGCCTCTGCACTTCCTATTGACTGTTTACACTCCTCTGCTTTTGTGTGTGATGTTCACAGAACCTCTCCGTTCATTATTTCTATATACTTGCAACTGTTTAAGACAAATGAGCCTCTCTGAACTTCTGGATCCAAGGAGCCTTTCCTACAGTGCCTTTGTGGAGTGAGTTCAGGACCTCAATGAGACCACACTAAGAGAGACTAAAATCCCAACACTTAAAAAAAAACAAAACACTGAAAACGTTACAACAAAAGCTGAAAGACAAATTACACTAACAGAATCCAAAGTACAAACTAATAAATAAATAAATATGGCATTTCTATATAAAAAATATGGTATATTGAGGAACTGCAGTCCTAGCACATAGAAGGAAAATCTTGTGCCTAATTCAGCTCAGATAACGATCTTACCCGTTAACATTTAACCAGAGTTAGCTATTTCCACCACCCTCTTATGGTCAGTTAGAACTCGTGCTATCTGCCATTCTTCTACAAAACAATCCGTATATATTTTACAAAGGAATGATTACCAGTAATTATGTACTAGTTAGGAAGATGCCCTATCAACTAGAATCATCCTAGCTTCTTCGAACAACAGCATATTTTGAGCCAGGCAAGCAGCTCTACAACTCTATCTTTACAACCACAGACTGACACGTGATAAGGCTGAAAAAGCTCATTGTAATCCATGAAGGAAATTCCATCACGATAACAGATTTAGTCAAGCCCCATATTTTGAAATCAGGAAGAGTTATGTGCAAAAGTAACAATCTTCTGCAAGACCAAGGTTCTCTTCTCTTATGTACTATAAATTCAAAAAACAAACATTATGGTGCAATTACCAACAGCTTTACGGGACTATTTCTGCAGGGAAAAGTCTATGATGGCTTTCACAGCATTAGCTGAATTTCAGGGACACTTTTAAATCAATATGAACAGATTAAACAGCATTACTTACTACTAGGCAAGGAATTCTACAACAAATATTTTAAAAGTCAAGTTTATTAATTTCTCAATTTCTAACAGAACATAGAAATACTACTCTATATTTGCTGACAGTGACCACTCCTTGCTCAGTTACATACAAGTCTACTCAGATCTCTCAAAAGAAAAACAATTCTCAGTTCAAGAAGAACTATTTCATTAATAAAAAAATGCATCTATTTCAAAAAAAGAATATTCAAACACCATTCACATTAACCATAAGAACTATTTAGAATATTTGCTCCTCTGGAAAGGTTGCAGAAGAGTAAAATATTCCTGAAAAACGGCACACCTCACTGTTCAGAAAAGCCTCTGACAACTGCCTTAACTTTCTATTCCGTATCAATACACACTGATGTACAAGGAATCAATCGGAAATTCTCCAAGAAAAGGCCAGAGGTCAAGCTTAAAATGTTGGTTTTCTACTAGTTCTGAATGACAGCGACATCAGACATTAAGAAAAACATTCGGACTTTTTCTATCGTGTTCTTGCAAGTATGCCGCATTTACACCCCAGGCAGAGCAGTCTGAAATGTAATTTGCACATTCACTGTGTGTTTGTATTTCTGTGAAAGAAAAGCATCATCAGTTACAGAACCAAAACATATTCAAGCTCTCCTCCTGCATTTCCTCGTACAGCAAATTAAGAGGTCTAGGGAATTTCACACTGCAACAGCAGGTCTGGGTATCACACCAAGAAGCTCAGGTGATCGTTCAGAATTTTATTAACAATCTTTTCTCCTTTCACGTTTCTGACTACTGGAGCTGAAGAATCACTACTGAAGCAGCTCCCTGAATGAGGAGTTTTAAAATGTAATTAATGTGCTAACATTGTTTATGTTAGTGGTATGAAACAGCTGCAAGCAAAAGCAGTCTCTATTCAACAAGTTCCTTGCACTTTTTCTAGAGGAATCGGTCTTCTCTGTATTTGACCTCAGGGAGAAACTTTAATAAAGATCCATTCTTTTGGATCCAGGATTCCTCCCATATTTTTTATTTATAGTACACCTTTGACATCCTGTTTCAGAGACAGCACCAGAATGTTTCTTCCACTATATTATGTGTCCTCTTTTTTGTGAATTTGTGCTCTCATCTCTCGACTTTTTATATCGCAGATTCATCATCATCATTTCATAGTTTTATAAACATTTAAACAATTTTGGCATTTAATAATACACAGTTTCCAGATATTTAAGTAGCTCCTATTCCATTCATCAAATAAAGTCAGTCTTTACTTCCAGATTTCATTTTCAAGCACCTGCAAATCTCTTACTTTTCACCACCATCAGATGGTCCTGCTGTATCTTACACACTCAAGACTTCCTGTCATTAGCAAAAAGAAAAAATAAAAATAAAAAAAAAAATATCCTATTACGCTACACGTTACTAGCAAGCTTCAATGAAGCCTGAACATTTTCAAAAATTAAAATAATTTTAGCCTACTTCTGGTTGTGATGACATTCTTGCTAACGTGAATGTAAAGATGTAGGATTGTTTTCCTTAAGTTGTATAAATTCCTGCTCTCCTTCAGGCCAAGTATTAGCCAGCAAAGACAGAGGTGGCAATAAAGCCGTAGAGCAGGGAAGATGAACAGAAACCTTCTCCTTTGGTTTCTCGATGATAACAGATCTGCACAGCGTATTCATTACTCCAATCTAAGGCAGAATTGACTTGTATGTAATCTGCAACTCTATTTTCCATCACACATTGTATGTAATGACTGAGCTACTCTCTTTCTCCCTTCTTCTTCGTTCAGCGACACACGTGGCACTGCAAAAGAAACGTACTTGCAGGAATGTGAGCATAACGTCTCAGTCCCTAACCACTAGGATTAATCAAGACTGTGACTATCGAGCTGCTGAAACCTCTCAAGGCAACAGAAATACAGACAGTTCTTAGTCAGGTATTAACTCTAAAATTACTGTTTGGTGTAGACCTCTCTATTCTAAAATGTTGGGGTAATGACCACCTCTGGGTATAAAACATACATACAGACATAGATATATATATGCCTTCTTTTTCCTTGTATCTCTAAAAAATTTTGGCTCCTGTTTTGGATATCCTGTCAAGAAATGAATTCATTACTTCCCCTAGGTGTACATTTCTGGATCACCTTCTAGCCTAGCTCAACATATGTTTAGTGTCCGTACATAACTCATTCACTTCATTATTCTAAAAAAAATTCTTCCACGGTAACACCCCACTAAACACTATCTCGAAGGAGCAACAATTAATTCCAACTTTTCGAGGTAGTATATGAGGTGAAAATATTTCAACACGTTTTTAACGACTTGGATCAGACTATGCTGTAACAGTAACAGATTTGAGAATTTCATAATGTTCTTTTCATATGGAAAGTAAGATTCATTTAAAAAGATTAGAACATGCAAATAAACCCAACAAAACCAGAAAACCTCATAATTAAAATATTACAAGATGCTTACTGTAGCAAGGAACCAGGACACAAAAATGAGCCAATAGTTCTGGGAACTCCCTATTAATGAACTATTTGTAAAATGAAAAATTGTATATACAGAGATCATTTAAACTGAAGTTTAGAGCATGACAGAGAGCTGCACTGAAACAGCGACGTACCAGGAAGGAAAGTGTTTCTGAGAGAAACAAAGCTTCAGAGGTCAGCTTTATACCCTGTTCCTGTGCCAGTTTTTACCAAACTTCGATGTTTTTATGTTTACGGGCTTGTGTATTATATGAAGAGAAGCTGTGCCTCCTTTCTTCCAAAGAATGCTCCATTTCCAGAGGAAAAGACAGGGGAAAAGAAGTCTTTATTTCTAACCCCAAAAGGCCAGTACTCTATGTAGCTTTTATGTAGACTGCATCATCAACTCACCCATTCTCTCTGCAGCTGAATAAAGAAGCTACACACTTTGATCCCTAAAACTGCATTAAAAAAAAGAATATTTGGGCTCTTTTCAAGTTAGGGGTTAAAGTGATTAAAAAGTTCAAATAATTATGCTCTAAGTCTTGCAAGCTGATTGCATTTTACAACACAAAGATTTATGAACCAACAAATCCTGGACTACGTACTATCCTTCTCTTTAAACAAATAATCTTCTTCAATTATTTTCCATTCCCTCGGACAATTTTTATATCTATTATTTAGAAAAAAAACCACATTCACCATTTTCCTGAAATTAACAGTACAGCCATTGCTGAAGAAAGTGCAAGCTCGTGCAAAACAAAACCAACAAACAGGCCTTCCCCATACCAAACCAACAAAAAAAAAGAAACAAACAAAAAACCCAACCCTGACATGATCCCAGCTGTATCAACAAGAATCCATTATTTTTCCCTAAATTACCTGCTACACAGAAACTAAGGTGAAAGCTACTATAAAATAATCACTGAAGATTCAGCTTTCCAGATTGATATTAAATTATTCTTAGCGATACCATTTTATACTAAAACAATATTTGGCAATTTTAAAGAAAGCCTTTAACAACATTAAAACAAGACATTTAGGCATTTGATGATTAAACAGATTTAAATTTGAAGCATTAACCTAAATATCCTACAGCATTTCTAAGAACTTCACTGAGCTGCCATAATTTCTGTCAGCATATGTAGTACTGAATGACTAGTAAAATACCTGAATTGAAACTATTCCAGTCTAGCAGTTTGTATGATCTTGTGTTACCCATAATTCCGACAAAGGCTGAGTTCAAAACAGCAAATTAGTAGATCAGTTTTAGGAGCAGAACAGTGAAAAAAAACTACCAACAAGAACACAATTGACAACACCACTCCACAGGAACTGGAAAGACACAGACAGCAGAGTTAATAAGTGGCTGAAATAGAAAGGGGAAAAAAGGAGCATGCTGTAGCAATCTAGTACTAGGCGTGATCAAAGTGTACAGTATATAGCAATTATTGTCTTATCCATAAATTCTCAATCCACCTTCCCTCTTCTACATTTTTCTGCTTATTCTTTTGCCAGTTTACCGTTTTACTTCCTTGACTCAAATGCTTAGTATGAACATCTCTGTATCAGAATTTTTTTTTTCCTACTACTTCACCTTCCCTCCCACAGCCATGTGCCTTCATTTTCCCTTTTGTTTTCGTCGTTTTGCAATATACTGAGTTCAAAGTATCATGCATCTTACATTCACTTGTCAGGAGCAATCTACAAGTTCCACAAAAACATTGTGAAGAGACGCTCACTTGTGCAATTATGCATCTCTGTTTTCTCTTATTTCTTATCCTATTTCCACTCGGTGAAAATAAATGCAGGCATAATACAAGAAACTAGCTTTTAAAACTTCTAAGCAAAATTGTGGTGTGGGTTTTGGTTTTTGTTGTTTTGGTTTTTTTTGTCTTAAATTTATCACACAGTAAATTTTGCACATAAGTGACCGTATCAGAAATCTGCTGAAAATACAGAAGCTGTATTTTCACATATAAAAGACTCACATATAAATCTCAGACATAAATTACACTTTCACATTTCTCTTAATCCTCTCTCCACTGCCTAAATAAATCTTAAAAATATGGAAAAAACACTCCGATGTTTTGTATCCACGTGCTTTTAAAAAAAAATATCCCTTAGAGCGTTTTGGTTTTTTTTTAATTCAAATTAAGTCTCGTATTTTCATTTCATGTTGTCAGTCTACTGAATCTTTACATCAGCAATAATCTATCTGCTTGCAGAATTGCTTGCCTTGGGCAACATGAAGAAAGAAAACGAAAAAAAGGGGTTTTTTTAATTGCTTTTAAGGATGCATTTGCAAACTTTGTTTTATTACTCCTGACTAGTGCATGCAAAACCACTACAGGTGTTATTTTTTACTTCCCTCTGTCTGCACTTTTAAGCGTGTCATTAAATCCAACTTTTCACTGAGTATTCCTCAGCTTGTCTCAGTGAATATAACAACAAAGTCTTCAGAGTCAAAAGTCACTGAATTCTGATTTCAGAATGAGGACATGCAAAATACACATGTTCCAGAACTGGGGTTCCCAGGTAAATATTAAATACCAAATCTTAAAGTACTGTTCAGTATGTGCTGTTAAGAACAGAAACAATGCTGTAAAGTGTTTATCAAAAGAGGTTAAAAACATGTATTAAGCTAAATTGTAGTCATTAGTCCTCGGGGATTTCTAGCAGCTGAAAATGAGAAAACACTCATAGTTAAGATCAAGTATTTAATCTTATTTTCGTTTCAACGGAAAACTTGCATCAAGCTTTAATATTAAGAAGTGGTAAAACATAACTAAATCCTGAATAATTCAAAGACATTTTTTAGTGCAAAGTTAAGGGATTCAAAGAACTTTATTATTTCGTTAACTTCTGAAAAATTTTTCACTAAAAACATATCCTCTGAATGACTATTATTTTTTGAGCTAAAATGCCTGTCTGAAAAATACTGCGTTTAATACACGTTGTTAGCATAGAGTTGTATCTATTCAAGTACTGATACGTTATCAAGTTTTAAACATTAGAAGTACGTGATCATTACAACTGGACTTGGGCAAGGAAGTT
Organism: Baryphthengus martii; assembly: GCA_013396935.1. Classification (NCBI taxonomy): domain Eukaryota; kingdom Metazoa; phylum Chordata; class Aves; order Coraciiformes; family Momotidae; genus Baryphthengus; species Baryphthengus martii. The sequence goes on from VWZK01017954.1 coordinate 25,462, forward strand.
GTTGTTGTGTTAACATACCAGGATTGTGAATGCGATCCAGAAGCTTCACAGACCGTGCACTGACAACACCACCAACGTGGACAAGGAAGCCTGGTGGAAAGGTCGTCAAGGTAAAAAATGGAAATTCCTGTCATGATTAAAAACAAACATCAAATGACTGCTTACCAACCACTGCTGATTGCCAATAAACATGCAGTGAATTGATAACTTCCCTGAGATACAAGCAAAGCAGTTACACTAGGCCAAACACGTCCTTCAGGCTTACTAAGCACTACGTAACCATACGTCTTCATATACCCATAGTATAATAAAAGCAGAGGTACTATACAATGTTAAGAATACTTTTCCCCCATAGAGTTGTATCTCAGCACAATAATAATAAAAAATTCAAACTTTACACATCTGTGCTAACAAAGCTTCTATTGACCCACTTGTAGGATGGCAGCTAAACAACATAATTCTACTTTCTTTAGTTGACACAAAACAGACAAACATTTTTTTTCTCCATTTGTTAGGTGTTACTGTTCCAATTGACTGCAGTTTGATCCCAAAGCACAGGGCAAAACAAACCACAGTCTTGCAAAATTGAAGAATGTCTTAGCATAGGAAAATGTACCTAAAAAATATTCACAGACTGCTCCGCTAGTGTCATAAGCTCTCAATGTAACAAGTAAACATCTACCTTTTAGAATAAAGTGTAAGTCCTTGAAATACAACCGCAAGTTCTTAAATTAAGGAAAATCACTTCCAATTCATCTGCATAACAATTTTTACCAATTCAAAATTAAGAAGAACTAATAAATTCCAGTAAGTACTCAAAAATGTAGTTCATAAAAGAGGCAAAGTAAGAGGTAAGAGTCATTTTTCACGACACACGTGAAGAAGTAAAACAGTCATAGTCAAAGGAGGTGAGTCCAAAACTGGAAGATTTTCTTTTCTACTGAGACATTTTCTGGAATGTCTAATATAGACACGATAGCACACTTATGGGGGAAAGGCAACAGATTTATGTTTGACAATTTTAAATGTGCAGAGGCAAAAAAAAAAAAAGAAAGAAAAAGAAAGAAAAATCATGCAATCATGGTTTGTATATTCATGATGATTGGTAAAATGGAAAAAACAAACACTATTTTCTATGAGAGAAAGTACAATACAGATTCCTTTCTCACATACTTGAAGCGCTTGTAACAGTACTCGGCTCAGCTTCTACCTAAAGAGTGTGCATGCTGCAGATTAAATGAGGATCACTGTTCTTCCAGCAATACATGGCATGAAAAGTCCTCTTAAACTAAAACCCAATGTAGATTTAAAGATTAATAGTTCAGAATTCTTACCAACCTTGTTGTTAGAACTCTTACTTTTAAGAGGTCCTACAAACTTCAAGTTTTCTGGACCTCAGTTTGGCTTAGATTTTCAAAATTAAGATGCAAACTTTGAAATCAGCAACCACATTAACAACCACCAAAAAAAAAAACCCAAACTAGAGAAGTCTACGGAAAAGATTCCCCCAAAAGATTCTAACAGATCACAACTGTTCTGCTGGCTATCACTATAGTCAGAAAGCTCTGATTACAACGCTGTCTGAATTCCCTTTACTTTCATGCCAAAAAATTGGAAAAAACACAGTGCATCAACACTTTGTTAGAACCCTCCTTCACTGGGGCTCTGTAATATCAACCGCTCAGTGATTCAAAGGTAGACTGGTAATATTTTATCCCTGTACAATTCCATCATGGCCATTCTGCATAACTTACATTGAAGTAACATCCATGTTTGCTCTGCCCCTTGAAAACAGTTAGCCCACATTAATGGCATTAAAAATAATTAGTTTTCCCAGAACTACAGAAATCAATTTTTAAAAGTCTACTATGTATGCCACCTATATGAAATTCCATTCAGCCTATATTACACTTATATCTTATACATACTCTCACTTCCATTGTGCTAAAGCAGTATGGAGTGATCAAAGGGAACAATACTTCATGCTCTAAAGCACAAGCAAATCCAATGCTTTTTCATCTGTATGGAGATTCATAAATAACTTCCTTTTTTTGTTCATTTTCATGAGGCTGTGTATTGCAAGTAATTTTAGCATGTTCAGACTTCCAGTTTTCCTGGTTCCCTACACTACAAGCCAAGAATAACACTTTAAAAGTAACAAAATCATGTTATTTTAATCAATGTATCAAGACTCGCAAGTCTATATTGCGACACACTAAAATTAGACGTGTCCTATTAGTTCATTTCAGCCACAGACAAATCTGGGTAACTGACTCACTGGTCCATTCTGACATGCTCTCATTCTCTAACAATGTCTCATTCTTTCCGATGCAGATGGAATTCCATCATTTTATATACTGGTTTGGGTTTTCCTCCCACACCCCACACACCCCCCTTTTTTTTTTTCCCCCTAAGATCATTTAGAGGTTTGGGGGGTTTTTATTATTACATTACTCAAACAGAAGCTTCAGCCTCAATTACATGTGGTAATCTGTAATACTTTAAAATTAGAAAGCTGTACTTACTGCACAGAAAACAGAGATTCTCTAAGAACCAGTTACAGCGTTCCCATATTACAAGTCTCCTCTATTACTGCAATTTGCAAAGGACTATCTTTATATCCACATGATGCAAGCACAGAATATTCCCATGTGGGAGAAGACACACTGATCTTAAAAGTTTCCAAGCTACAACTGTAGACAGTCAATCATTTTACCAATACCAATTAACTACACCATTTCACAGTCAGTGACTGCACAGATCCTGAAAGAACTGTCACTGGTTAAATCCTTCCAGCTACACAGAGTAGATTCAGGTTGTTGACATTCAGGGAAAGTTTGATAAGGTTATAATAAAATCCTCATAAATATTTGTTAAATTTAAAGACGTTTGTGTATAAGTATACATGTATTGCTAGTATTCTTGTTCAACTACATTTCATACGAAGACAAACAAAACAATAAAAAAGCACATGACACAAAGCTACACACTCATATCATTTGGTGTTAGTTCCAGTTGAAGCAGTTCTCAGATTCCCTTCCAGCCATTCACTCATTCCCATCGTTGTACCACTCCCTCAAGTAACACTTGGAATGCTCACATATGTTCGTAGAGCTTTTTGCGCTGAACCAGAGGAGGGAACTGGTTCACAGGAAAATAGTGTTCGTTTCCTTGTCGAATTATTTTTATTCCGAGTATATTTACTGGGCCAGCTCACAAGGTGGCCAAACAGTCTTACATTTTTTCTTCAACTGAACTGAGGGGATGGTCTTGATAGTAAGAAGTCACTGGAAAGAAGAGTTGCTTTAGTCAGCATTTTGGCCAAGGGAATCCCAGAGAGAACTGCACTCTAACACAAGAATTATCTAGCAGTGCTCTTCAGAGATGAAGATCAATAGATCTCCATTTTGAAAAGGCAGCAGTAATGATCTCTCAAGCACTTGCAGAATGCAAACATGGAGGAATAAAACAGTATTTGTCCAAATTGAGGTCAACAGAGACATAAAATACCATCAAGAGCAGCATTTGTCCGTTTCTACAAGAACAGGCTAATTTTTTTTTTTATGAGTAAAGTAAGCTCAATTTTTCCCACTGAATGGAAACACAGCATATACATCTATAGATGAAAATATACATAAAGATAGCTGAGCTATAGTTACACTTGCTATCAGCAGGCATCCTGTGAATTGCTGAAAATATATTAACGTACAACGTAACATGTATGTAAGTTATCCACAGGTGGCGTATTTTCCCAGAAGGAATTGAGTAATATTACCCTTACAACAAAATCTGTCTTGGATTGCAATTAGGGTTATTTAATTAACACATGAAAAACCTATTTGATTAAATACAAAGCTATGGAGACATCCAGTTGAATGAACTGGGTTTAATATTCCTTAGTATTACCATACACCTGAGTAAAATAAACTAAGACTCAAAAGAACTTACTGTATGTCTAATTCATGAGGAAATATATTACATGCACCAAATTTATTCTCTGCTTTCCCAATTGCTACCCTAACTAATCCAGACAAGTGACTACAGTGCATTATTTGTACGTACGATATTAGACAAATTAACCTGTAAGTGTTACTCATTCTAGTTAAGTAACTCAACCTCAAGGTCACCGTAAGAAGTAGTCACACCAAAAACACATCCAATAAAAAATTTTCAGGAAGACAGTATGAATTTTTTTCATACTGACAGAATTTTTTCATACTGAGAAGGGACCTTAAGGTGTATCAATTAACATTCACATGCTTTGCTACATCACCATCAATAACACATTCAACATCTTTCCATCCCTGTAAAACAGTAATTTTTTCCACTAGACAATATACAAGTTAACAGAAACAAGGCTCTTTTTATAGCATTTTTTCAAACTAAAACATCAAAATCAAAAAGTCATGGGTTTGTACTCACAGAAAAATTAAAATTTTAGCTTAAATATATCAACATGCAAAATATCAACTCAGCAAAAATATGTCAATGTGATAAATGCTTTTTAAGGTAACAGAATATTAAAAACCCCTGCATAAACAAGACTACAAAGAAATCTGCAAAACCTCACAAAAAGAAAAAGAAAATCAAAACATTTCAAATAATTGTTTAGAAATCCTCTATACAAGAAAAAAAAAAAAAAGGCTACAAAGAGTCACACAATGTTTTGGAACATACCCGCCTTCTACAGAACCTATGAGGCGATCCTCCCTTAGCAAAGATAACACAAAAAACGAGAAGAGAATCATCGACTTACTCAAAATAGTAACTATTCACTTACACTTCAGATGGAGCTTATTTTCTTTTCAACAAAACACACATCGTTCTATGTAAGTAGCTCAGGTAGTCAGAAATTGCAATTAAACTAGAATTTATTTCTGAATAGGAGAACAGCCACATTTCCTCCTTTAAGACACCTCAGTAAACATTTTGACAAAAGCAGTGCATAGTCTATAAATAAAACAGTTGCAAGAACTCATTCCAAAATTTAAACATACAACTAAACCCACTATTTTCATTATACAGTCTATTCAGCATAATAACAAATGGCATTTTTACTTCTATAAATCACAGAATCATAGAACAGTTTGAGTTAGAAGGGACCTTAAGGATCATCTAGTTCCAACCCCCCTGCCACGGGCAGGGACACCTCCCGCTAGACCAGGTTGCTCAGAGCCTCATCCAACCTGGCCTTGAACACTTCCAGGGAGGGGGCATGACTCCTATATAGGTTCTACGAAGAGCTGTACATCTATAAAGCCCTTTTATTGCTTGGGAAATGACTTAGGTTTGTTTAATTTCCATGTTTTCAAGGCTGCGTGCACACCATTTCATGTAGCAGAATGACAGCAAAATTACGCACCAACTCTATTATTCAAAATTGACAGTTCACACAATTATAAACAGGATTTTCACCTTTAAAGCTATCCTATTGTTTCTGAATTTGGCTTCTGTAAAAAGAAAAATAACTAAATACATGACGGTAAAGTATTAAATTTACACATGCAAACTTACAGAGACTAAATAGCAGCAATTTTTGCTATCGCTGTTGCTTATAACACCAAATGTAATTACTGGAGTGCTGTGCACACTACAGTTATTTGCTCCACTTCTCTAAATGCTTTAGTAATACTTTAAACTTTAAGTAATTTGACTACATAAAAGGGCTATTAAAAGTCTAACATTTATGGTAAGTTTTCAGATCCCAAAATTGCACATATTTTTAAACAGAAAGTAACAGGAAACATTTAACTTACTACAATCTAAACTTGTACTTCAGTAGATCAGAAATATGAGTACAAAATGTCTTACCCTTTGTTCCAGAGCTGATTGAGTCTGTTGTCTTAAGAGAGTTTTAAACGGCCCCCCTTCTTTTCCAGCACTCCCACTGCCCATTCCTGAAGAGTATCAGTACAAATGACATTCAGAGAAATACATAATTTAAAAATACACAATTTAAAAATACACAAAATAGCAATTGTGAACAGTCAAATTATCCCCATAAGTTTAGTTTTCAAAAAAACAAACAAACAAACAAACAAACCACTGAGCATCACAGCTAAGTTTGGGTATGAGGAGGGGTGTTTTGGGGTTTCGTTTTCACAACTAGCTGTGGTTTTGTTGCATTTGGACAAAACCCTCACTGATGTAAAGATCTTTTTCTGCTGTTAATCCGAATTTAAAAAACCTACAAAACACAAAGACTTAGAAGATCAGGGCTTGCGATTCTTTCCTATGACATAAAACTTCCTGGTTTGTTTTTTTTTTCCTTCTTCTTACTGTTGAACTTTTGACTACACCTTCAACATTAGACGTATCTTCTCTGCTTTTCATGACAAGTTTCAACATACACAGATTTGCAACCCTTACCAAAAAGGGCTGCAAAGTCACCATTAACTCCACACCGTTGAATGATAGCTCTGCCAGATTACTCTATTAATAAAGTATCTCTAACATAATCACTTTTTTTTTTTTTTAAGTAATAAAATTTAGCATTCTGAGTTTCAGAGTAACTAAACCACCTTTCCTAACAATTGGGAGGAGGCTGTACACATATTTACAGTAGTGGCTATATAATGCATGATTGAGACCAAAAAGAAAATTGCAAAGGCAACGCACATCCTTGGATCTGAAATATAAATTCCGAAAAAAACCCCAACCAATTATTTTCAGTTTCTTTCATACCTAGGCAATGAAATATTCACTCATCTGATTCATTCAAATAAGCTAAGGACTACTGCTCAGCATTTAAAACTGCCACACTTAGCCAATTACTGTATTTGCACACATATAACCTGCGGATTATCTGGAAGTGAAAATAAGACAAACTCCAATTTTGCATAATATGGGTAATTTTCTTTCTTCCTTTCATATATATTACTCCCACCTCCACCCTCCTAATACAAGAACTTTTCTGAAGAAATGGGAAGTTTATCAGAGACAAATATGTTTGCTACCAAATTTTCTGTTATCGAGAAACTGCACTCTTAACTGAGTGTGTCAAGATGCGGGTTATATGCATGACAGTAAGTTATTTGCTCCATGGTTAGAAATTGCAGAAGTAGAAAGTAAATAAATACCAAGATTGTGTCTTTTTTTCTGAAGAAAACACAATGCTGGTGAATCAGATCTTCTTGTTAATATTTCATGCTTAAAAACATGCTACCACTGGTATTTCTTGTATCTAAAACCATCAGTACTAACTTGACAAAGCAAAAATAAAAAACTAGGTTGAATAGGAAAAAAAAAAAAAGGGCATCAGGAGCAGGATGAAATACAAACACCACAGTGCAAACAGCTATGAGCAAAGTCAAGATTTTCTTTTGCAGATTTTATAACTAAATTAATGTAATATTTCCTTGCTAGTTTCCTTTTGCTTCTGATCAAGCACCCAATAAACCTGGATAAGACTGGACATATACATCAACGTGCAGTTACTTGTTTTAACCAAAGATTGGGAGATATGAAAATAATACCAGACTTAATCATGTCTGTTAATTCAGTCCTAACACTTTCAAAAATTACTAGGATATCATTACCATATAATTACATAAAGAAAATACTTTAACTTTTCACAGGTATTTTTAGCTGTTCTTGGATAAGGAAACAAAAATATTAGTATCTGTATAGTCCCACTGAACAAGATTAAATTGCTTTACTATTTTGCGTTGTTCTAAACGTCATTGTCAGGGACTATACAATATTAAATACGGACAAACAGAGCATAAATACTGGACATGAAACAAACTCAAAAAATACAAACTCATCAAAATAGGTCTACAGAAAACAAGCAGTAACATCAGTTATTTAATTTAATCTATGAAAATAATGCATGTCAGTGGAATGGAAAAGGAGGCAGTACAAATAAAAAAAGCTTGTACAGGCTTTGTTAGAAGCTTAATTTAAAAAGCAGAGTTACTAGCCATCTGATAGTCATTATTGCAAAAAATTGTGAATTAATTAATGAGCGGTGCTTGTTCCATGCAAAATATAGGAACAACGCAAAGGGAATGAAGGGGATTAAAGAAAGTAAATTCTTTTGGCCCAATCACCAAAGGAAATTTTGCGACCGAAAAGGAGAAAGTTCTGTAGCGTAAACTACGTATATTTCAAATCCTCTAAGAAGTTCTGAAGCTGTTCCAAGCTTCTGGGGCAGAGGTGAGAGGTGGCATGAATAGTCATGTAGCCAGCAGTTTTCAGAGGCTAACTGAACAAAAACAGGGTTATAGAAGGCTGTGTGTTAAATGCCCCCATACCAAATAACAACAACATTTTCTTAAAAGTTTGTTTAAAAGGCCATAATAGATTGATCCTACCAGAAGCAGCCAGAAGCAGCTCTTCAGTGAAAGAAACACTTTTCCTCAGAACAACTGGGCTGACATGGCTAGAGTGTAGAGGGTAAAGGCTAGACCCCGAGAGGAGGAGACAGGACTTTTTAAGATGTGGGGAATCACAAGAGAGTGTAGGGGAGCTGGGAAACAGGAAAATCCTAGGTCCCTGTGGGGAAGGTGCTGTGGAGGAAAGTAATAGAGACAAAGAGATGTAGATTCAGAAGATAACTAAAGAAACAGATGGAAGAAATCAAAACGAACCTTTTTTTTTTGTCCAAATGAACCAGCACTTACTGCTAAATTATTTCTCAACATACAAAGAAATGGAATGACAATACAGCTCCACAACGTGAATGAGAAGCATGTTCCCAAAAATCATGACCTAACTTTATTTTGACATGAATTCTTTTTCTAAAAGCCATGGTAACCTACCATTTACTTTTAAATTTTATTTGAATACAAAATTTGATAATAAATACTGTGGAATAATGACAAAATAACAGCCTTCTCACACAATTAATCTAATTTCCCTCCTGCTGCATTGATAAAAAGTCATTTTCCAAGAGAAGTCACTGATTTGGTTTATGATTTTTAGAATTCTGCAAGATTTGTGACTAAGTTCCCACAAAAAAAAGGAGTTCCCATCTTCTCAATTTCCTCCAAACATATACTGTTACATCAAAATCTATTACTCAATTAAAACATGTCATGTTTTTTGTCAGACTGATGTTCTGTTAGTTTACAGTGGCATAAAATACATCACTATTCACAGAAGACCACTAACTTCAAAGCAAGCCTTCTCAGCACAGAATAAATTTCTCCTCATATTTAGATGAGATATGGAACAGAATGGATAACACAATCACAACTGTGTAGTTAAAAAATGTATTTATATACTTGGAAAATCCCTAAAAACAGAGGTACCAATTACAAAATCTGTTTCAGTTCTGAAGGAACTGACTAAATGTGAGAGGGCTCATCCACCTACATAATACAGCCAGGAATGATGTAAGGTTGCTGCTTTAAAAACCTGAACAAATTCACCGTGAGTTGCCACCTTCATAAATTCAGAACATTTACATCTATAAAGATGACCATCTACGTTACATTGAAATCCTTTACACAACACGATCCTTACACCACGGAAAACCTGATCAACAGGTTTTCAAACATTCAGTAAATCAAACACACGAATTTGTCGTTCTCCTACACAGTAAAAATCCAGTTATATCTGTAGGTACTTTAAACAAGTGACTACTGTAGGTTATCCACAAGAAAGTAATCATTTATACAAAAGGACCACAAAAAAAACCAAACCACACTACCAAAAAAAAACAAACAAAAAAGCTTGCTTTTGTTTGGTTGCTGTTTGGTTATTTTTTAAATAGGACAAAGACCATACTAAGACAAATTCCTAGTTGGAAGTATTTTTTATCAGTATCTAGGGAATAAACTGTGTAAAATATTTAATATAACTGTATCTGAATGCAACATTTAACTTATCTGCTTGGAACAACTCTTGAAAGAGGTGCTATCAAGTAAAGTCAAATCAACTACAGTTTAACATGCTTGTAAAACGTCTAGATTAGATGGAGAACAAGAATGTTCTGAGCTTCAAATATCACAATTTAAAATAACATTTAACAAGCAATCCAAGTTCTATAAACAATTCTGCAAAATATTTTGCCCTACATTAGCAAAACTCAGGGCATTGGTCATCTAACGGAGAATAAACAGACAGTAACTCCGAGTTGTACGGATATTATTACTGACATGATTCTAACCACAGACCGAAAAATAAGAAGGGAGGAAACAATGAAGAAAAATGCTTTTTGAAGATGGCTGAAGTATAATTTAAAAGGTGGTTTCAAAAAATCTATACTGCGTATGTAAAGCCATTTCCACGTACGAAGGAGAACAAAAAGATGGCAACTGCTACATTGCTAGTATTGAATTTGCAAAAAGGAGTTAAAAATCACAGAGAAAGGTGTACAATATAATTAGAGCATAACACATAAGGCTCGAAGACTACATAGTTTTAGTAACACTGTCCTTAACACAATGCAGTGAGAATCATACTCCCATGGTTTGTAATATGAAATGGAGGAAATAAGAAAAAGGCAATTATTTAGGACTCCCTTAATACCCTGAGATGTTTTATTTCAACTTGAATACAGCTGTGTTACAAATGTCATTTTAATGTTATCCAGAATAGCGGAAATATAGGCAAGATGTCAATTTTCATCCTTTCAAGCTTGAGATGTGCTATCTGAAGTCTCTGATTTCCACATCATTTTGATAACTTAAAATGCCAAAAAGCGAAAAGGGGTTGAATGAAAATATAAGAGAAACACAAATTAAAACAAAAAGCGGGTGGAAGCGCCTTACCAGTTTTGGGTGTCAAACTCAAATCTGTGTCAGAAGAAGAGGACTGTCGACTGTAGGACTTGGAAGGTGAAAAGGAATAGGTTTGGTTTTTCAGAGGGGTGGAGGGTCCTGATGAATGAGTATTGGGATTGGGATCTTCATTGAAGGGAATCCTGCCAGAAGAAGGTGGAAACACATTCAGTAATCCTGTGCCAAAGGACCTGGCTGACAGCAGCATGATCCAAACACCAGGATGGGATTGGGGCAGGGCCAGCAGCTATTCCTTAGGTGCGAGACTGGGGATGAGGGCAGAGGCAAAGAAATGCTGGTTTACCCATTCAGCATTCTACAGACAGATGCTGATAATCTACAATGAAACAAGTAAGCCAAGTGAAAGGCATGAGATGTGACAAAAAATTAGAGATATATATATGCAAAAGAAAAAAAAACTGAAAACAGTTTATGGCTTAAAAATCTGGTCAAATAGACAACGTTTTGAGTTAGTTTAACAAAGAAAAAATGATTTCAAATTATGTTTGTGTTTATACATATTTATACATTTATGTATATACACACATATGCATTTTAAGGAAAAAAAAAAAATGTTTCCTTATCCTATAGCATCAGCAGCATGCCACAGCTAAAAACAGAGCAAAGAGAATCTTTATGGGAACAACTATATTGACAAACAGTTCACTAATGCACATATTGACTTACCTGCTCTCTAAAATCATCTCTTCCACAAATAGCACGTACCCTTCCTATAAACATTTTAAAACCTAAATACCATATCTGAATCATGCTTGAAAGCAAGTATGAACTCCAATCAAAACGTGATTTCCTCCAATGACTGTAAAATAGTGAATGTTCCCCAGATACATCAACTTATTTTTACTTAATTTCTTAGGAAGCAAGCATGTTAAGAAGAAATGAAGAGTGTGGCTTTGTGGAAGAGATTCTGATGCATTTTCAAGAAACTATTGCCTTTGTTTCAGCAGCTGCACACAGAGTAGTTCTTCACTGACAACAGAAGGTGTCTCCATGAGAAAATGAGGGAGAAAAGATGAGTGGTACCTGCCTACACTGCCTGCCTGCCTGCACTTTGCGACCACTGTGCCTGTGGCCTGCCTCTCCCCAGCTCCTGAGTCTGAGCAGTCTCGTACCAGTGTAGATGAGAGTGGGAACAGACACAGAGAAGTTCTGAGTAAGTCGTGAGCCAGTAGCAGTGTGAATTGGGCTGTTGTGAGTCGAGCGGCATCCATGGCTTGGCGGATGAACCAGCGGAGACCTGAGAGAATTTGCAGCCAAGGTGGAAGAAAAGAAAACAATACATACAAACAGGTTGCAAAGTTAAGTTATAAATTATTTCAGGGAAGTTTAGCTAGAGGAGATCTCTTACTTTAAGCAGACTCTAAGAATTTCAATTCCTAGCATGCAAGAGTCCAGATGAAATAAAAAGAGAGAAAGGAACAGCTTAAGCATTAGCTTGTGAATGTGTAATTGATTTGTTGGCAACAGGGCATCAAGTTAGTAAAGCCAAGAATAAGAAGTATTAGTTGATTTTGCTGGCTTTGAGAAACACTCCCATTTTCTTGACTGAGGGACAGTGATTCTGCCAATATCCACCACCAAGCTGAACAGGGATTATTTGAGGGGTGGAATTATCACATCTGCTCCAGAGTGAAATCTACTGATTTATTTATGAATGCTTTTTAAGTTGGTAGTTAGCAGGTCCACCTTTTTTTTTTTTTTCCCTCCTGCTGCATTGTATCCAGAAACTCTTTTGATGGCAAATTTTTAAAATTAAGACAAGTTAAACAAGCTATGATTTGAAACAGAAACCAGTATTTTTGAGAAGTCGAAGTATACTGATGCCTGCACGACAAAAGTGCCTAATTACTATTGTAATGACAGACCAGTTCAAGTTAATGAAAATGACTACTTCAACACCTCTGGAAACATAGCATAAGCAGTATACTTTTTGGTGCTGTTTTCTCCTTCCAGAAATTGAATCCCTCTAACCAAATGAAAAAAAAGAAAAAAAATGTACTTTATCCAAACAACAAAGAAGTAACAATTTGAGGAAGACTCTAAATATTTTTCTATTAATTTGTATGCATATTCAAATATTGCATTCAAACTGTGTTTGGTGCTGCAGCAGATATAACAAACATCAAGAAATTCTACCTCTCATCACAGTTTTCTCTGCAAGTACACCGCTTAACTCCACCTGTTTTGCAACAGCCCTACCTGTTTTGCAACAGTAAAAAGTAAAGCACACAAGAAAAGACAACACTACTTCAGGATCATTCGCTAAATCACAGACAAAATTGCCTGAATTCAAAATTTATCTTTTCTTATATGCTCAGCATAAACTCTTGAACTCGATTGTACTGAACCCGGAAAATCTTGAAGAGAAGGTATATCATAAGAAGCCCTCCCAAAAATGTTCCTCGTACAAACACAAAGTCAAAGCAGAACTAGTTACGAGTTGGGAAATTGGTGGATCACAACTCAAGGATACGTTAATACCATCGCTATACAAATTCAAAAAGGTAAGGATTACCACTCCAGCTTCTGAAGAAATAACGTAAGTAATCCAACCTAAAACGTTTCAAAATTGTGAAATACAAGTTGAGCTTCAGACAGATAAAACTACAAAAGAAAAACAAATTCGGGGGATTTAAAAAAAAAAAAAAAAAAAAAAGAAATCACACCAGTTATGTAAAATTGAATGAGTATGAAAAGAAGAGAGATGAAACTTATTTTCCTACAAACTGTTAATTCATACTTACTCCTTCATTTCTTTGGATGGGGAGTTACATGCAGGTAAAAATGCTGATGTGTTACTTAATTTATCCAATGTACAGGCTGTTCCTATGGCTCGTACCACTAGTCCAGACTCTCCCTCCAAATCAAAACACTGCAAATACCCAACCACAGCATTTCCTCTCATTTCAAGCACCTTCAAGCCAATCTTCCTTTGCAATTCACCTATAAAACAAAAGGTAAAGAGCTCAGATCTGCAGTGAACTTTCCTTATTCTCGTCTCTGGTCTCTGCTTTTTGAATTGCCAGTCAAGTCAGTAAAATAGGTAATAGACCCAATCTTACATAATTAAGCCAAGCAGCTGGTCACAATCTCCGCCACCTCTAACTCAGTGTGATAATCACTATTTGCACAGCTTTTTTCCTTTCTCTCCCAATCCATTCTGATTGTGAAAACAACATGTCTTTTCAGGAACGTTTTTCTCTTTTTCGTTTTCCTTAGTTTTTCTTTTATACTTTTTTAGGGAGAAAGATGGTCAAGATTTGTGTGCTTCAGCACACAAGTTTCTCAATACTCCTTCATACAGCTCATAATAATGCAGTAGCTTTGAAATTCGTGTGGATAAGTATTTATAATTTTTTTAGTTACAAACACATTTAAGCATATTTCAACCTAATTCATATTTTGAGCTTTTTTTTAAAATAACAGTGGTTCATATGGCAACCTCATCTACAAAACGTAACACCAAATAAGCAAAACAGGATACCAAATATGCCATCCTCTCACTGCAAATAAAAGCCTGCCACTTCTCTATTAGCAGCACACAGATACTGAAAGATTGTAACTATAAGAAAATGGTCTGCCATATATGCCTACTTTGCAGGACATTAGAAAAAAAAAAAAGAAGAGAGAAGTTTCATTGAACTATGTAGATAGCCTCAGTAATACTACATGGAAAATATCATCTCTCTTCTGATGAAAGTGAAAGATTTTCAAAAAGCTCGTTAAAAAAAACCTGAAAAAACATCACTGTCACACAGTATAGTCTAAAAGTCTCAATGTCAGTGATGTTAAAAAAAAAAAAAAAAAATCACGTAGAATGAAATGACCGCTACTGCTTTCTAGAAGCTTGGTTTTAAAAATCACCAAAACAGCTTACTATTGTAAACTTCTGAAGTGAAGCTGAAATTATACCTGTACTGGTTTTGAAAAATCTCTAAGATTGAGGCAGAGTATGAAAGTTCCTAGTTGAGTGAAAATTGCCAGGGATTCCATTCAAGCCAAGGCTGAAACTGAATTCTTTTTTACATATGCAACACATAATACGACAGAGATCTATGAAGAAGCCTAGGTTACAGATTTCTTAAGGATTCTTTAGGTGTTTAGGCCCCCAGTAAAAATGACTGCAATGCGAAGCATTATATTACAGGACATGAAACAGTATTGCTATACAGTCTTTTAAGCTTTTTCATCTTAACGGCTGCCATAAATAAAAATATTAATAAAATCTAGTACAGTACTTCCACACGTGCTACTTTATCCACTTTTGCTATTTATGCGAGGCAAGAGATATGCAAATATTAATCCCGTAAACTGACACACCAAGAGAGCTATACTAAAAATCTCATAGAAAGTCGATCCCTATCAGTTATGATGATATGGTTTGAGGTTTTTTTCCACATTTTTCTTCAAAACGTGCTGCCTTTCCCAGTGAAGGTATTGAGTAACATCCCCGTATCTTTTATGTTGTTCCACTTACTGCAGAACTGATGCAAGGTTAATACAGAAGTATGCATGAGAAACAATGAATGAATCTTGAGTTTGAAAAGATGAGTAAGGTAAGTATTATACACCATCTCAGATATAGTGTGTATTATTTGATCATATACTTCAAAGTAGTTCGCAGACGGTGGAGTAGTTTGTTAGTTTTGGGGTTGAACTAGATGATCTTTCAAGGTCCCTTCCATTCCCTAACATTCTGTTATTTTAATTATTTGAGTCAAAATTTTAGCAATACTCTTCATATAGGTCAAGAAGATCTTTAAGAAAGTTCTATGGATTTCTTTGACCTTGCTAAAAAACAACCAACAAATTAGACAGCAGTATGGCCTCACCAAGAAGGCGGGGGGAGGGGAAGCCATACTGGCCATCAGTTAGGACAACAGAACCCTCAGAAACAGAAGACACTGTGAACTGAAAAAATAAACATAATTAATACCCAAAAATCATATACAATCTTATCTTAAGCAAGTCACTTAAATGGTGAATAACTTTAAAAGTAGCAACAAACACTACAGCCTACATGTTTAATACCTGACATGAGTGAAATAAGTCTTTGCCTAGCCTCATTTGATGCCCTTGGTGTTCGAATTCGGTCTATCCATTGGTATTCTGGGTCTTCATTAACTACAAGTTCTTCCACAAATCCATGAATTATTACTGCTCTGTAACACTTAGGAATAGATGTAGCTGTTAAAAAAAAACAAAACAACCCAACATATAAAACATGTAAGGCATGAGTCTAGGAGCCAAGAATTCCAAGAAAAACATAATATTACACCTAAAAAGTGATGTGAATGATTACAGAAAGGAAGCCACATGATCTTAAGATGTGGACATATCCAAGCAGTTTTGTTCTGGGAAACCCTGGAACACTGTCGAGTGTATCAGTTACAACATGAACCATTATGAAACCTTTTCACTTTGTTCCTCATTAGCAGGTTACAAACCCAAAGAAGCACAACGTGCATACACACGTGCACTGAAAAGATTACAGAGGAAAGAAAAAAAAAAACCCAAAAAACAAATCACTTATTTACCTTGTGCTGAAATGTGAACAGTAAAAGTGTATTTGAAAAACAAACAAACAAACAACTTAATTTTCTGCATTTGCTACTGGCTTTGATGTGATTTACACTGGACTTACACAACGTGCTGCTGAAAAAAAGGAAAGTAACAGAATAGGAAAAGAAAGAAAAGAAGAGGGGAGGGAAAAGATTTCTGTGGAAATAACCCTTTTTCCTCTACTTACTGCAAAAAAACTTGACTCCACAGGATGACTGCCTAAATCTGTTCAAATCATTGAAGAGATCTACTTTCACCACCACATTGATCTCCCCACGTATACCTATCAATAAAAAACATGAAAAATGAGACACTGTATCAGAAATGAATGCAAAATTAGCCCTATTAATCTTTCCCTATTACTTTTAATTAATGCATTTTCAATTATCAATTAGTTTTTCTGCAATCAATGTACTATAACCTTGCAAGAACCACTTGGTTCAAATGGCAGTTCCCACGTCAACTCCAGCCTGGGCCAGAGGAGCAGGATGACGTTTCCTTGCCTCTCAGCCCTGCTGCAGAGACACCACCTCAGAGGAAGGTTCTAGCTCAGCCAGGCCTTTGAGGCTGAAGTTATGTGAGCAACAGTCAAACACCTGCTGCACCAAACAGGACTTTAAAAGAAAGACAGGACTGAGAAATGAGAAGCCTTCAGCCTCCTGATAGCGCAGTGGTCTCTGCTGCAGTGTGCAAGTGCTCACTCTGCTCCTTTGCCCTGTATCATCGATGCAGGAAGGGTATAAAAATCAGTATCTAGGTACCATGACTGGCCCAAGACTAGGAGAAGAAATATGGAAAAAAAATAAGGTCCTACTTTTTAGTAGACTTTTTAGATAAAGCTTAATTTTCAGGCACAATTAAACCTTATGAATAATGGAATATTTCCTCAACACACAGACATTCCTTTTTTATTTTTCTGCTTTCCTCTTCTTTTTCTTCCCCCACCCAGTAACAAATTCATTTCATGTATTATAGATTCTGACATATTGAGGACTAAACTTCCTGATGAGTCTGATCTCTAACGTATATGACACTCAAACAGAAGCGTTAAGATGTGTAGATTGCCTCTGACATTATTGCAATAAAGTCACCTAGCACTGTCTTCCAAAATGCCAAGAGAAAGAAGCCTTCAGCTGCTATAACGAGAAGTGCCTCAGGTGTATCTATTTCATGTTCAGGTGGAAAAAAAATATTATGAATATTACATCGCTTTTTGTTTTAAGGAAGCATCAATCACTGTTGGCCAAGGATTGAGATAATTAGGATCTACTGCTATGAGCATGAAAATGTAAGAATTCTAACTTCACTTAAATAGAAAAATAAAACTCTGAAATAATAAACGGACCTAGAAAAATAGAGAGAAATCTAACTCTCTCTGGCATGCAAGTTGTACACACCTCGAGACAAGTGTTCACCTAATTTAACTTTGAAAGAAAACGTATGCTGTGAAAATGTGAACATAGTAAAAGGGTAAGTAAGAAAAACACACACAACATTTCTCAAAAAAACCCTCTTTGATATAACTCTAAATATAAAAAATACTTAGCATCAGCTATGATGATCATCTAGTAACTACGATTATTTTACAACAATGACTTATAATTAGCTTTTAATGCAGTCAGGTCATTTAATTCACCCTGGATAATGAACAAGGGCGGCAATGACAACCACGAAGATGTTCTGCCACAAGGTACTCAAGCACAAGCTCGCTGCTGTAAAATGATCTTTACTTTCTGGGACAAAAGCTGTATTTCATTAAAATCAAAGGTAAAAATGTCATTAACTTCACTTAATCATATCTTCAGGATACTCTGATGAAATCTACCTAGTCCTGAGAGGGCTTTCTGCAGGAAAAGGAATTTCATCATGTACGTTATGTTGAAGATGTGTCACATCCTGTCCCTCCATCCCAAGTGAAGTTTTTCCGGCATCCGAGGAACATGCACCCCACGTGACTTCAGCAAAAGTATATTCTTTTAGTAAACACATAATAATTGGAAAAATATGTTTGGGTCTCTTTTTTAATCTGAATTCTGTAGCAACTATTTTCAATACCATGTGAATATTTTTTCCACTTGTCACAAGTTCTGTGGAAGGCGTTCTGCCAAGCACTGGTACGCCAGAAACTTGCTCATGCCAGAAATAAGGGGGAAAAAAACGGCAGAAAAGTAGCTTTCTAGCTGCCAAGGCTAAAATTATCACAGGTTTCTGAAGGCAGCTTATAGAAATGATGATTGTAAAAAGCGGATTACTTTTAAATTAGCAAATCTTACCGTGAATGGTATCATAAATTGGAAACCACCCAGAAATAACTGTAGCTGCTTCGCTATAGAGCAAAGGATCAATATCTATGTACACTTTGCCAATGGCATCATTAGCACTGTAGGTATCATGATCAAGAACTGTGATCTGCAGAGGCTCATCTTGTAGCTCTTCATCATCTACCTAGAAACAAATATTAACATGGAATCTCAGTATTTATTTTTTTTAATGTAGGGAAGCACTGCTGAAAAACAAATATAAAACAGAGTTAGCTGTGTACAATGACCCGACACAGATAAATTTGTAATTTTGATTTCCTATATCTAAATAACACATCCATTTAATTTGATTTTACCCTTCACAGAATGGTGAGATCCTGGAACCAGAATTATCATTGGGAAAAGAACGGAAAAGCAACATTACAGTGATCACACATTTTAAAATTCCATATTATCTGTTTTAAGCCACATTCTCAAATTGTCTACTTATCTCCACAACACACACTTTTCATTTTAAAAAGTGAAAATTTAAGATAAAGCATCTGAAAGGACTAATATACTCTGAAGTGATGATTACTGGTGCTCCCATCCTTCCAAACTGGTCAGAGGTTAAAAAAAAAAAAGACAGAACATTTTACAAATTCCACTGTAAAAAAACAGTCACTTTAGACACGCACTCTGCTAACAAATGCAATAATCCACCCGCAGATAGCTCAACTATTTTTTAGGACATACAAAGACAGACCTTCTACAACTTTATGTGGAATCGAGCTTGCTAAATACAGCAGGATGACTCATGGAAGTGTTTGCAGAATTGTAACACTGTCTTGCAAAAAGATCAAACTACACACTTACGATGTCTTAAGCAGCTAATGTTTTTCCACTCTTTGAAATGTGGAATTTTTGTTGTGGTTTGTTTTTTTTTTAAATTTTTAATGTTGTTATTCAGCTCTTTTCTTTCCCATATCCATTTTTCCATGCAAAAAGATAGAACTTTGGGACTTCTGTTATTGTTAAAAAAACATTTCCTCTTTCTGTATGAAAAACTAACCATCCACACAGATCAGCTCTTTCCCCTCCCCTCCCGAAAAAAAACACCTCAGGAACTGAAAGATAAAAAAAACTGATTTAATTTTAATATCATAGTACTACTTTCTTAATCACCATGGACTGTTAAGAGATGCCCTTAATCAAGCATTCTGTCTCGATTAATAATCTGCCTAATCTTACTACTTTATATTTGCTCTGCAATATTTCTAACATTACCAGCTATCACATCACTCATTACGCGCACATATATTTACAACCACGTTTATATTGTGAGATTACTTTAGAACACTACAAACGAACCAGTGTTATATACTAAAATCTTCTAACAATTAATTTATTCTAAGTACTATTCCATATCATTTTTTAAAGTAATAAAAAAAATGCAGTAACAGTATTTTTTTTAAAAAGTAAACATTTGTTCAGGGCATAACGTCAAAGGACATTAATGAATTAGATCCTGGAAAGCAACAAGCAATTACAGGAAAATGCTGTGTGCCCTCATTATTACATAAGGAAAAGGGAAAGTGTCCAATAATTGTTTTCCAAGCTCTTTAGTTTGCAATTTTCTCACAGGAATTTCTACATTTCCTTCTTTGTCGAGTGCGCTATTGTTGCTGCCCAAAATAACATTTCAGACATCAATTAATTTTCCTTACTCAAAATCACCCCTTTACCCATACTGAAGTGTGAAAGCCTCACCCATACAGCTATTTTCCTTCCACTTTCACCTCTGTCTTGTCTTTTTTAGCACAACCCAGAACACCATTTGAGTTGAACCCAACCTGGCAAGCTCATCTTTACAAACCGTTCTAAAAAGCCGATGAGACACCTTCAGCAAACAGGCTCTAACTGTCGACAGGTTTGCTGAAAATAAATACACTTCACTGCTCAAACCCCATTTTTTGCCTGAAATGAAATTATTTCGTTAACGGCATCTAAATCAGAGTGTCTATATAAAAACAGGAAAACTCTTAAAAAATACTTACTTCAAATTTGAACCACTCCGAATTCCATTGAGGATTAAGTGATTTGGGATACACATCTGTCTTAAATGTTGTATTTCCAAATTTTACCTAAAAATACAAACATTCAATTAGTAATAATAAATATAAGCAAGCAAATTTAGAAACACATTAAACCTACACATGCAAATAATTTTAAATACATATTTCAATAATATAAACACGCTCTTTTCAGTGAAAGTGGCTTTTTAAATTGTTTCACACGTATCTTAACTCTCCATGTATCTACAACACTTCCAATGAATCTCTCTCTTCCACTATTACAACTGTTTCTTTTCCTCCCCAGTTAATTGGGAGGTAAAAATATCACTCCTATTGCCTATTCCAAGTCACTTGGTGTACTCTCTTTGCCTGCTGTTTAGAATACTTTTGCTTATGGTATTTCTATCTGAATATCGATAGTTTCTGTCCTACTACTGTTTCCTCTAAGGTCTCTAAATCAGCTTTATTAATAACTTATAAAATAAAGGAATCGTTCCCGTTAACTCATGATATGCTGAGCANGAAATAAAGGAATAAAATTGTAACAGGGGTAAATTTATTTCTTAAATTTAAGAAATCCCCCCAGATATATGCCAGAAAGTAACTGAAACCGTTCCCGTTAACTCATGATATGCTGAGCACTTATCAGTAAATCCAGAACAGGAAGGGGGAAGCACCTTACCAGCTTTTATTCCTTTCTTAAAATATGGAAAATTCCAGAAAGCATATAGGCAAAAAGGTTAAAGGGACTACACATCTACAAACATACATTCTCTACATGCTCCTGTAACCTCCAGTTACTGGAGATTAAATATTTTCCATACTTTTATTGATTAATGCACCTTCACCATATAATAGCCTATTTCAGGAATCTGTTTGGTCTCCCTAGGAGTCTCTTTCAGGATGACATTTTGCTCCTTTGTTGGGTTTTTTTAAGAGTGAAACTGAATTTCTGTGCTGCTCCATACACCAAGAAACTATGCTGCACTATGCAAGAGACTTTCATTCCGAATCATTTGCAAACACTTGTAGCTCTCTGAATGTTGCCTCCCAAAATAAGTAGTGGTACTTACAAATACCCAGTTACATTTTTCAATTCATTTACGATTTTTAAGAATAATGAGTGTGTTGATATAAAAGAAATGCTGCGGTTAAAGATGGTTGTGGATCCTGAACGATGTTTTCTTTCTTAGAGGTCTAAATGGATTTTGGAGATTAAATTTAGACTTAGCTTTTGAAAACTGCAAACTGATTTTTGCAAAACACTTCTGCTCAAGCAAATATTAAATGAACAGTTTACACATTTCAGTAGTAGGGCGATTATTTTGCATAGGTGCACATCCCAACTCTAAGAAGATTCTGCAGTTGCTTAAGTACATCCAGTTAATTCTAAAAGCCGAAAGCACTGCAGAACTGGACTGTCAGTTCTGATTGAACTCAATATATATAACTGTATATAACTACCTCAACAGAGCTCTCTACAGCCTTTGCGGCCAAAGAAACAAACAAAAATAAGGTGGGGCTGCCTACTTGATTCCATGAACAGTAATGCTGGTTAAGAAGTTACTTCAAAGTAAGCTTTGAAGTTAAAAGCCAGAGTGGTATGAAAACACGGGACTAAGCAACCTTAGTGTAGAAAAAAAAAAAAAAAAAAAAAAAAAAGAGAAAAAAAAAAAAAAAAGNAAAAAAAAAATATCACGTAGCTATCCAAAAGTGGATGCAGCCTATGTGCACACAGCAAACTGACAGCACTGCCACTGAGGTGTATTCATGTTCTTCACCCAAGGTAGTATAATAAAATGATGCCGACACGTTTTAACTCAGCTACCTTCTATACCAGAGGCTGCCAAGACACAGCGGCTCAGAGCTCCACCCAAGCTATTCTTACATGTTATCTAGGGAGTAAATTAGTTCCCTTGGAGCCGCAGGCAGATATAACTGAACTTCTCCACAGGTCAAGTTAGTTCATTAACGCTAGTAGAAATAATCAAGCAACTGACTGCTGTCCGCTGTAGAAATTTAGAAGCACAATTAGGGAAGAAATACTAATTTACTCCAGGGTCACACCTGCCAGCAAAGTCCATAATTTGAGACAAGTAAATGCTCTAAAGTCTTTTCACATTTTCTTTTCTAATTCTAGATTTATATTAGAAAATTTAGCAAGGAAATTAAAGGCTAATAATTAACTGGTACCTTAACACTACTTCAGCTTTTCTTTTTTAAGTGCAACTGTTTTGTTAACGTTTTCAGCAACCTTACACTGAAAAGCAAGAGCTTCAAGCTCAATTTATTTGACATAAATCTCACCTGTTGCCTCGCCTACTCCACATGTGGAAAGGGCAGTTTCCACAGTCTAAGCAACAGTCCTAAGAACAAGACCCCACCTATTTATTTCTTTAGCCTTATTTGTGCCAAGACATTTATCAAGCTGCACGTAACCCAGCTAAGCAAACCAATCTTTCCGAAAAATTTCATTTTCCTTTTTTTGCTAAGCTAGTCTCTAATCAGATGAATTCCCAAATCCATTTTCCAAATCTCATCAGAGAACTTTACTGCCTATTCCTGTTTTCCCTGTCTCCTAGTAGGTCACATCAAGTCGCTGTAGGCTGCCTGACCATCAATTAAAAACTGACTGATAAGACATTTGAAACCAAACACTGGAATATTAAGTATAAATGATTGTCATTCACATGATAAAATAGAACTGTGTACTATTTCAGCTCCACTGAAACGCACGAGAAATACTTTCATTTTATTACCAATTTACTGCCCGACTAAATAATGCCCTTGGTGTCTAATGTCAGTGAAATTTTTAAGCAGCAAACCAAATCAGAACTTATATTTTTGACATTATCAGACTTTTCCATTTATACATCTCTAGAAAGACATTCTGTCTTCCCACCTTAATTCCAGCACTGCACCAACCTCTATTACTATTTGTGGCACAAGCATGTATTTACATAAGCATTCCATTTTTAAACACCTCTGCTTTTTCTGACTGTATGATTTCTAAATCCATGGGATATTACCGAAATGTTCTAAGCCATTCATTTTGGAAATAACAAATGATAAAACAGAAGGATCGAGTAAATTTATTTTACAATCCCTTCCCGAGAGACACCCTGTTAACTCCACGATTGTAAAGAAGGCTGAGGTTAGATACTTTTGGTGCAATAATGATTTAAACGTGTAAGCAATATTTAATATGTGTCCAATAAAAATCCCTTCCAAACTATTCTAGTATTTCCGATACTTTGGAAAGAAATACGAATAATGGCCTTAACAGTAAAGCCCGTACACCGCACTTCACGTATTCGGAGAAACAAATGACTGAAACCCGCTTTCACTTCTCCGTCCTGCTTACAAGACGTCTATCGAAGCCTGAAATGGATTCCATTTGGCTGCCGCATCAACGAGAGCCATTCATCAGCAACCACCTTCAGCCAAGAGAGGCTGAAAAAGAACGGCGCATTGCTAAAATGCCATTCAAACGCTACGCGGCTGTCAGCTAAACATCACACCTCGGGGTAAACCAGAAACTGCTTTAGGAACACGCCTGCTGACGCGGGGCTCTGGGGACTGCTCCTCGGCCGTTTCCGCAGCCCCTTTGCGGGCCACGCTCGCCCACCTGGCCCCGGCCAGGGCCGGCCCACCCTCGCCACGCAGCCGGGT